>VXBB01005457.1:0-124012 GCA_013399915.1 Illadopsis cleaveri | reverse complement strand
CTGGCGCCCCCGCCCCTTCCCCGGGACTTTCCCCGCCGAGGACCGGGTCAGCTGCTCTCCGCTCTTCTTCCCCCTCGGGTCCTGCTCTCCGCGCTCGGCTGTGTTTGTTTTCCCCTCCCGGCTCCGCTTCCGTCCCTCGGGTCATCCCGCCCGGTCCTGGTGGCCGCTTCCCGGCTCCCTTCCCTCGCCCTCGCTTCCCTCTCCCCGAAACCAGGAAGGGCGGGCAGGTGGAAAGTCCAGCTTAAGGAAATAAAAGACGAGCTCGGGTTCTCCCCGAAGCGTGACCGTGACTTCAGGAGGGTCTCCCCTCTCAGGCCGGGGCAAAACTTGCTTGTGCTTACGGGGCCGTGTAACTGTATCGGCTCCCGTTAGTTGTTGTTCCTCGGCGTTAGCAACTGGGCAGTTTCTCCACTGCGCTTGGTAATGTTTCATTGGCCGAGTCGTGGCAGGGAAAATAGTTTCGACTTTGTACAGAAGAAGGGTTTCGGGAAGGGTGGACTTGGGAGGGTGTTTCTAAAGAACTGTGGGTGGAACGGCTGATAAAGATTTATTTCCTCTATTTCGTTTGGCACCTCTCCCATTTATCTGGGCTCTGCCTCTGTGTGCATCAGTATGTAGGTTTATTAACAAAGAAGCTACCGCTAAATGCTGGTCTTTCACACATTCTCAAAAAGTAACATCCAGCTATGGGAAACTTCAGCAGGTTGTACTTGTGAGATAAAAAGCAGGGTGATTTGCTTGGTCAGAAGGCATCCCGTTATTTATATGATTAGGAGTAGGATACACGAAAGAATTTAGGTTTTTTTTCATAAATTCTTGTAAGCTATGGAGATATTTCAGACTTAATGGTTGGCATGCTTTCAAGGCCTCTTTGTTTTCTGAACTAAATGGTGCTGGCACAGAACTGACTCAAAATAGTTCATTAACCAGTTGTGAGGGTTGTTTTCACTGTTTAATTCCAGGCAGGCAGTTGTGCCTGAAAAATCATAGTAAACATGTAAAGTGCGTTCCTCTGGCTATACAGAAGAAAATTAATGAAATGTATTTCAGAAATTCCTATTAATTTTTTTTCTTTGAGAGGAGAATGGGCACCTTCAAAATTTCTGAGCACTAGGAAGCACACCTCACTAGCAGGTGGCAGAAATGCATGTCTTTGGTGTGTAGCAGTGCAGGTAAATCTTTTAAAAAAAGATTAATAATGCTGTATAGAAATCTAGTGATAATGCAAATACACAGCTCTAAAATATCCAGTAGAACTTTTATGGTAAAAGTCTGAATGTAATTATGAAAGATTTGCCAGAGTTCTATATTAAATTATAAATAGCCTTTTTAGTTTAGGAAGGTCTTTTTTACCTGTGTTCACATTTCTAAAGTTTCTTATATACTGTAAATGTTTATTGAAAAATAGGGTTCTTCATTTGTGTATTTTTCCTTCTAGGCAGGGATTAATATCTGTGTGGAAAGGATAAGTTCATGATTCTTAACAAAGTTACTGTGAGAGTAGTGCAAACTGGAAAGAACTGAAAAGAGCCCAGCAATTTACATTTCATTGATGTGCAGTGCATGTGGCCTCATTATTTTACACAGGTCTTGAAGCTAAGTTACATTTATCTGAAAAGTTGTCTGGTTTTAAGCCACATAGATATTAAATAGTAATAATTTTGGAAATTTCATTAATCTGCACTTTAAAAATACTTAGGGGTTTGTGTGTTGGGTCTAAGATTGGAGTATTTTTACACGATACCTGAGTTTGAACTCTTTCAGAATTGGCAAGGCTTTGTGCCTGTGTCCTGTGCAGGCACTCTACATACTCTATTGTAATAGCCTTTAGATATAAAGGTATAGATTAACAGAACCAACTGTAACATTAGCTCACAGCTAAGTATGAATCATAAAATCAACTTTTCAAAAATGGTGCAGCATGATTTGGATGGTTTATTTGAGAAGGTTTAGTGAAATCTCTTTTGTTTAAAAATTATTTTCTGTTGTAGTTTATATTATTCTTAAAATTCTGTGTGGGGAATGCAATCAAAAGCAATCAGTAGTGCTGCTGCACTGGTTCATAAGTTTTGGTAGATTATGTCTGTGTGGTTAAAGCAGACACGTTATCAGAAGTTTGGCTGAATAGCCCCAGAAACATTCTTGATCAGGTTCTGGTATTAGATCACTTCTAGTGTTCTCTTCTTCTTTCTTTGCTTCCACTGCATAACTGTTACCTTCATAAAACCAGTGGTCCAGCAGGTCAGTTTGAATACTGTTTAAAATAGTATAAGAAGGAAAAGCCACACCATTTATTTTGTTCTCTTTGTTTCCCTTAATAATTAGGGAAAGCTAGAATTTATCTTCTGGTGTATGGTGTCTACTTCAGATAAGGTGTATGTACCTTGACTTTTAAGAATTCTTTTTTTTAAAAGTGAATCTCAGTGTTTTCCCCAACACCCCTGGAATTGCTTGGCTTTAAGAGATCTATTCACTCACTGGTGCTGTCATGAATTTTGATGTGTGTGAAGTAGTACTTAAGTTGGGTAATATTATTGGCAGCTTTTTGTAGCATGCTTTGTTGCACGTGATGAAGATGTGTGCAGGTATATTAATCAGTACTTAATTATCCATACATAATGATGTTCGTAGAGGAATGGAAACTAATTTAACCTCTTCTTCTACCTAAGGGTCATTTAAAAAAAGGGGAAAGGGCAATAGCAAACACAAAGAACTGCTGAGGCCTCTGACAAGCTTGGATTAAACAAGAGTGGCCATGCTTTGGCTAGGTTGATCAAATGCTGAATATCATTGCAAATCTATGATAGTTTGTTGTCACTGGTACACTGTGCTGGTTTTTTGCTCGAGCTTCCACGTTGTATCTTAGTGTCTTGTGCTGCTGGATATTGAACTGCCTGTCTCCCAGTGAGCATGGGAGAAATTCTGCTTTTTTTCTGGACACATGGGGGAGTTGTGGGAAGGCATTTATGAGCTATCAGCATCTGAGTGATTTAGTTGTGTTCTTACTATAAATTGGGAAGAACAGTAGCCTTCATAAATATGGCAGCACTCAGCCTCCAGCATTTATTTGGAGTTTAAAATAAAAACATTATGGTTGATTCAGTGTCTAGTCAAGACAGCTGTCAGATGGTTGCTTCAGAAATGCCCATGGTAATTAAAAATAAATAAAATCAGGTGTTTAGGTGGTTGTTCTGAAATACTGTTGCCCAAAAGCCTCAGACTGCAGTTTGCTTATACTTTTAAAGGATCCAAGGTTCGTTTTTGCAGTATGGCAGAGCCACTGTAGTGAGTTCCTGCTGTCTGGTGGTCCTGCCCTGGCCCTGCACTTCCACCTCTCCTCCTGGCATGAGAAGTCGATCCAAGGGAAAAAAATTAATCAGTTCCTGCCAGATGCGTAACTAGAGTTGCTTTATTGAGCAAACCCAGGCTTGATGGGGAAGAAGAACTGGGACTTTCACAGGGTGGAGAGGAAGAGGGTCAATAAAAAGCAGACATCTGCTTGCACTGGTGTTGCCATACTGTCTGACCGTGCCCTAAATCGAGGCCTCAGTGAAGGGAAATGATCCTGACTTGACTTCTTGATTACATGTTTTTCTTTCACCAAAAACTCACTTGACCAGAAGAGAGAGAATATTTTTTCAGCTGAACCTAGT
Source organism: Illadopsis cleaveri (assembly GCA_013399915.1). NCBI lineage: Eukaryota > Metazoa > Chordata > Aves > Passeriformes > Timaliidae > Illadopsis > Illadopsis cleaveri. The sequence goes on along the minus strand of VXBB01005457.1, from coordinate 120,359 downwards.
GCCAGTGCAAGGGAAGAATGGAAACAGAATAGATGTAAAAGGCAGCGGGGCCTGCCCTTCTGCTGGCAGTTTTGAAACAACAGCCTGAATAAATTCTTCAGAGAACTCCAAGTCAGGAGGTATATGGTAGAATTTCTGGCTTGCTAGATCTGTGTGCAGTGCACGTTCTTCAATGTCCCATGTAAAGGGAGTTTTTTCGTAAGATAGATAAACTCCGTGTTGGAAACAACTTGAAGCAAATGTTGCTTTGATTATCTTAATTAAAATTATAATAATAATTCTCTACAAGATGTTTATCACATGCTGGCATTTTAAATCTGCAAATTAGTGGTGGTGCTTGCAGTAATAAGACTTGTCTGGTGAGTTAGCTTGGCTTCTGAACAATTTCTGATACTCTGTCAAGTTGTATTCTGTGCTTTTTTCCACCCCACTAACAAACTTGAGTTGTACTTGAACTGTCTGCATTTGTCATGCAAGTCTTAATTGGGATGTTTTAATGCAAACTTCATCTTTTAGAACAGTGCATGCTTGATTTATCCTCTTACAGGAAGTTAAATGTTATTCTCTTTTACCATGATGTGTATAAAATTAATAGATATTTATATTTACATGGGTAAACTTTCAGTACTGTTTATTACTAGTCATTTTTTTTTGTGGATGGAGCTAGCTTCCATAAAAATTTCCTGCAGAATCTTCACAGACTCTGAGATTAGTCTGACCAGCCTGCAGCCTGTAATTCTCCAGGCCCTCCTTCTTGAAGATGGGGATGACATTTGTCAGGAACTCTCACAAGGGTGGTAGAAGCCTTGAAATGGGTATCAGGCAGCTCCTTCAGCACTCCTGGATGCATCCCATCTGGTCCCGTGGACTTCTGTATATCCAGGTGGCTGAAGTGTTCCCTTGCTCATTTGATCTGCTGCGGGTGCTGCTTCTCCCCTGCAGGCTGGGCAGGGTTTGTCTGGGGGGAGAAGCTCTTGGTGGTTTTCTCTGGGGAAATAACCGACCAGGGAATCATTCAGCACGTACCACCCAACAACTGTTACATGTGTCTGCTCGCCTTGTGCCCGGAAGCTTACAGCTAAAATCGCATGGATGATCCAATTTAGCCTTTGCATAAGGCTGGTTAGAAGGTGAGAGTACATGCCTCAGCCTCCATACCTGTCCAGTGGGATTTGTTTGTTCACAACAACAGCAACTGTAGATACTTCACAGCTCTCTGGGGATCCTGAAGAGTTGTATATCTGCGTACACAAAACATCTTTCACAAGGGCTGGCACAAGGAGACATTTGCCTAAATGCATTGGCTGATTCTGTTTAAAGTAAGCCCTTGAGAGTAAAGCTTCATTCCTGCAGGGAATTTGTCATAGGAAATGCCACATCTAGTTTAGCAAGTCTTTAGAAGACTATACTGTCAAGTTCAAAAGCCATCTCCTTGTCACTCTCTGGTGTCTGTATCCTGAAAGGTTTCTGTCTCCTAGCTTAGTGTTTAGGTGAAGTGTAGTGTTGTTTTATTCCATCAGATTGCCTGGAAAGGCATCACGCTGTCTTTGTTTTGTTGATGGCAACATGACACATGGAATTTGTAGAGCAGTTCCCGTAAACTGCTCTATTTAGGTGTTCATGGTTCGGTGTTTCTTACTTTGGACTTCCTTAATTGAAAAGATCTTTGTCATACAATATTTGTTTAAAAAACCCAAACCCTTGGTTTTCATTTACAGAAAATAACGGCAGTAGTTTGTAACAGAGGTTGGGGTCTGGTATGTGCTATCAGAGTGGTTTCTTGGAGTGTGCCACTTCCAGATTCTGTGATAGACTTCTTCATTTTTGATGCAGTCTTCTAATTAGAGAAACTGGAGCCAGCAGTTCTACCTGCCTCATGTACCTCAGTGAAGTTTTCTTTCCATTTTAATGAACTTTTGTCTCAGAATCCTCTGTAGATTCTTGTGTTGCCAAGGTTGAGCCACTTACTAAGATACCTTTGTGGAGAAGATAATCCCTTTTGATAGGTACCTGGTTTGATTAGAGGAAGAGTGTGATCAGAGTGCAGACTTTGAACGCTGTAGCAATGTTGATGTTATAGAGGCTTCTGGAAGTGAAACTGTTCATTTTGAAGCCATAAGTTTCTTTTTGGAGAAGCCATAATGCTCTAGGTGGTATGCAGCTGCTCTGCTTAAACAAAAAGAGAGCAGCAGGAGTGTTTGTGTTAAGTGTTTGCTATGAGAGTACTTAAAACATAAGGAGTTCTTAAAGTTTTGGAGGAAGGGAAAAGAAAGTGTTGATTCCCTGTTTAATCATGCCAAGTGTATTAAATTTTTTTTGTTAAGAAGAAAGATCTTAGCTTAAAATCCTCTCTGCTTTTCCTTAGCAGAGAGAACAGTTATAAAACTTCTAATGTCAGTAGTCTTTTGCTGTCTTGTCACAGTAGTTAGCACTTAAAAACTATTTTTTGTGACTCAGTTAAATGCTGTCTCTCATCTTTTCACGTGGTCATGAGACCTGGATCGAGTTCCAAGTGTTATTGGGTCTTCAGTAAGTTGTCACACTTCAAAACTTTTTTTCTGGATGTCTGAAGCTGTTCAAAGCGTGTCTTGCAATACTGAGAAGAAAAATGGTCTGTAACAATTTAAGGAGTGTGTTATTAAAAGCTTTCTACCACACAAAATTTAAAGATGGTTCTGAAGCACAGAAGTTTACACATTCTGAAGTGTATTACTCTCTAGTTTTCATCAAGTTCTTAAAGCGAGTTATTAAAACTGTATTCTAGATTCAGGTTCATTTAATAATTAAAAATTTAAAGTTTTAGCCTATATCAGTTAATTTTGAAGCTTGTTTCCTTTAATGTTGACACTTCTGGGTCATACACCTGGAGTTGGAAAGCATGTACCTGTAGCCAGGCACGTGTATATGGTGCATGGTCTCAGGTCAGTCTGGCTGGGTTTATAGGAGTTCTTGGGTTATAGGAGTTGTTGTGGTTCATTTTGGAGGGATTATGTTGGAAGTGATGGGAGAAACAACTGACACAGACAACATCCTGCATCCTCAAAACTCCTGCTAGTTACTGAAACTTTGTAATGGTCCTGTGTCTTATTGGGATTAGAATCAACGTAGACTTCCTTGAACCACACATTTTAAACATTTTAAGGTGCCTAAGAGGCTTTCCTTTCTGGAAAGCTAAATGAGAATGGACGTGTATTTTGAGACTAAGGGTGAGGGGAAATTAGAATGAAGTTTTGTTATTGGACTGTATTTGCAGTTACCAGTGAAGAGTCAACATTTGCAGAAGCCTACAGTACTGTGGGGAAATTTGAATGTGATTTCTCTGCAGTGTAGCATTAATTGAATTTTAAACTGATACAGCAATATCATCTTATGCACATGGCTGCTAAAAGCAAGCAATGCATTTGAAAATGTTAGTTTACTTGGTCATCTTTTTAGATATCTGAAGAAAAATACCACATGTAGTCCCTGAGAACTCACATTTAGGTTGGTTTGAAGTTAAAATGATTATGAGATACTAACTTTTCTTCTTGCATAATTCAGAGTTCTTCTGGTTTTCTCCACAAGTTGTATTTTTGGGTCTTTTTGGTGGTTGGTGTCTTTTCTTTCATCAGGATAGGAGGGTCAAAATCTTCACCATTTTCTGGCATGAACTAATACTAACATGAGTCATAAATATTACCCTGGAAGGAATTGTGCAAAATAGACTGAACTGAATCTACATCTCTGGAGATGCATTTCAATAAAACTTTTCCATGTGGTAGAACATTCTGTGTGATACAAAATGTGTTGCTAGATGGCATGATTTGCTCTTAATTTCCCTGGATATTTCACATGTAGAATACAAACATTCTGAGCAGATATTGTGGTGTCATGACTGCAGAGTGAAGTTGGAAGCACAATTTCAGGGAACCTGAAGAAAGATATTGAGCTGTTGCACTTCTTGTTTTGAACCAGGACTGCCTTTCTGACACATCTCTCAAGCATTCCTGTTGACAGTGATGTAGTTTGCACTGTCGGGTAGTTTTGGAGTAAATGAACTATATTTGTTTTGATTGAAATTCAAGGGGAAGATGCTTTCCAAAGTCCATCACTGCACTTGTAGCTGCAGAGATAGTGTGTCCTGTCTGTGAGATGGAGTGGAATGAATCTGATGTGTAAAAAGGAGAAAAAAATAAGTTAAAATGGATATAATGTGGAATTTGGGTCCTTGTTACCAACTGCTTTGCACCACAGGTCTGCCATGCCTGGTAATATGGTTATAACCTTACTTTTCTCTGTTTTTCAGGCCAGTATGGAAATCCTCTAAATAAGTACATTAGACACTACGAAGGACTGTCCTACGATGTGGATTTGTTACACCAAAAACACCAGCGTGCCAAAAGAGCAGTGTCACATGAAGAGCAGTTCTTGCGCCTAGATTTTCATGCTCATGGAAGGTCAGTGAGATTTTAAAAGGTCTTTGCTTTAAATATTTTATTCATTTGTGTTTTGATTGTAGTGGGATGTGAAGGATGGAATACAGCTACCAGAATAACATCAGGTAGAATATACTACATTGCACTGTTTATAGTTTCTATGAAGTATTTTCTCTCATGTCCAGTTTCGGTATGGAATTGTTATTTGCAAGCATTTCTTCAAACATCTGATGGTAACTATTAAAACACCTTAAAGCTTAAATAATGGGATCATACTCAGAGCAGGATGGTAGTTGATTCTGAGTTTATAATGTAGTTTTGTGTTCCATATAGGTGTATTTGGTTTTTTTCTTTGTGTTTTTTTGTTGTTTTGTTTTCTTTTTTCTAAGAATTATGGCAAAGTGCCTCAGGAGATTTAATTGAGAAAAAGTAACATTTCAAATTGCATTTGAAGCTACAAAATAGGCCAAAAAATGTTCTGTTTTCTGTGTACTGGTGTTATCTGATTTTTTGTGCTATTGTGAAATTAAGATTTGACATGGGGAAAGATGATGACTGTTACAAGACATGCTTTGCCTTGCATTTAAGATGTAAGATCCAGTACAAAAGTTAGATATTCAGTCTGACCAACTGAAGTATGATTTATAGGTTTTCACTTAGGAAGATCTCATTGCAGTTTAGAATTGCCTGCTTTTTGTATAACCTGGGAGAAACAGGAAGAAAGTTAAAATATTTGTGTCTGTATCTTAGTTTCTATGACTCCCTCCTTTGCAGCACCACTCTCTTAATATATTTCAGGAATGAGTCGTGCCCTTGTTTTTCTTGTTTTTTCAGTTACAATTTAAGTATTTAGAACTTGATAAATAATTGTTAGTCATATGTAGAAACAAAAGACGTTTAACCAAAAAAAAAAAGTAAACCTGGGTCTCCTGAATCTGTTTGGGATATTGTGTTACGAGTAAATGTTTTGTTTTTGTGCCAGCTTGTCATTTCTTCAGGGAATGAAATGTTGTTCCTGGAGGTTTACGATGTAATGACTGAATTTCAGTGCATGCTCCCAGAAGGTCAGCATTAGGGTTCTATTTCTAAATGCCTTAGAACTACAACCCAAATCCTGAATTTGAAGTCCTGTCCTTAAAACCATGTTTTCAAGTGTGCTTTTTAGTTGGAGGAATTTTATTGTTTAAAGAAGAGTCACAGTGCTGCTGTCTCTGTAACTTCACTGGCAGTCTCTAGTTTTCCCTGTTAAATTGTTCTAATAAACGAGACTGCAGAGTAGAATGCTTCAGAGGTTCCTCACAGTGTAAACCTCTCTACTTTTAAATCTCCAGCAAGTTTGCAAGACAATGAAGTTGAGTCTAATGCTGCCACTTGGAAGCTGCAGGCTGGAGGATAATTTAGGCTCACTGAAGTGTGCACTGCTGCAGAGGGAAACAGGCCTAACCACATTCCCAGCATCATCCTTGTGCTAACACTGCTAGTGTTAAAGCCAGGCAAGGAATAGCATCTGGCAATTAATCTGAATAATTAAATATCTAAATAATCTAAAAATTATTTTGAAAAAAAAATAAATCAGTGTGATTGAAGGAGTGATAGAAGGAGGATGAGACTGTTCTTTCTGGGGGCAGGCCACATGTCAGGCCACTTGAGCAGGTTCACCTTGTCATTGGTAAAGATCCCATAATAATCTTCTGTGAGAGAGCTGCTAGCTTAGCCTCTGAGTTCTCTTTGTGCTGTGAGGGTGGGCTGAAAATCCTTATCCTGTAAAATTGGTAGTTGCACCTAGGATAATGAGGTCTAAAAAAAATTTCCTCTCACTTCACAGAGGAAGACCAGACTTTAGTCAATCAGGTTTATAAATATTTTGATAACAGCTACTGTTACTCATGAAGACAAATGTTGGTGTTTATATGTGGAATTGATCCTAAATCCCTATGGTTTGAGGCACAAATCCATCATTAACTGAGGAGGCTGACTGGAATCTGACTGTAAGGTCAAACCAGTCCATAATTCAGGATTTTGGTAGTTTCCTGTGGCACATCTAATGCTTCCTGCCAAAGAGAGGGTAGTTGACAGGATGTAAATTTAGTCCAAAGTTCCTGTTAATCAATTGGGATGTGTTCTTACAAAATATTTTCATTTTGCCTTAAATATGAAGGAAGGGTCAAGTGAATTGGGTTTTGCTTCATGGAGTCCTGTTTATTTGCTTTGAAGGTGTGTAGCAGTTTGAGAAGCTGTATAAATAGGATTGGCTTTTTGCAGTTGCAGCTGGTTTATTGTGCATAACTAAGTGATTTATGTCATCACTGAGAAGGACAAAAGGAAAACTTTTCTATCAAGTATTCGAGTTACTTTGTGTGAAGGTAGGAAATAAAGCTTTTGCAAAACTCTTGAACTATTTAGATACTATTTAAAGTGCAGTGGCATTTAAATACAGACGGTGAAACTGAAAGGCATTCAGTCAACATGAGAGTTGAGATTCTGAAAACTTGCACCTGATCTTTTTTGAATGGCCTTTTACCAAGTGGTCCATTAGGGTTTGTCCAAGTGTAGTGGTTTATTGGCACCCAGCTGCCCAACTTGCATCCACTTAACGTAATAATTATAGTAAACAGCTTCTACTTGTGAGGACTGAAATGACAGTCTTGTATTTTGATTTGGATTGTGATGAAATGGCTGCATTTTGTAGCCAGGAAACAATGGAAAAGCTGTCCTAATATTTACTGTTGTTCTCTGCTGGCAGCAGCAAGTGAAGCTGGGCCAGTGGTTCCTGGGCTGTATCTCTGTGACCAGTTGGAACTTCTAAACTTAATCTTTCGGTGTGTGCCAAAGGAAGCACCTGCTGCCCACGTGGCCAGTCAAGATGGGAAAGTGATTTGGCTGCTTATTTTTCAGTGAGGTTAATTGGTTCTTCTGTTCAGTGTAGAGGCAAATTTGCTGTAAGAAGAACGAGTGCAGAACTAAGCAGCAGTGGTGAGAGGGAGGATGCCATAGCAGCCTTTTCTGTGGCAGTGCTGACATATGCCAGATAAGCATTCATCAAACTTACAGTTTCATTGTCCAGAAAACAGCTGGCAACTACCAGTATTTTAGGATTGTGGAAGTAGCATCTGTTCTTTTCAGTGGGGTGTTTGGATTTAAGGACTGTATCTCATAGTAGCCTTCTGTTGAAAAAGGAAAAAATAAAAACACAATTTAAGTATTAGATTTTTATACCAAGTTAAAGGGACCATTTAAGTATGGGCTAATAGTTTAATAATGAAATAGATACTGAAATGATGGAATTAAACCCAAAGCTACCTTTTTTCACACCAGACTCAGTAATTCCACAAATGAATCACTGAGAAACCTTGTCTGTTTAATTTTTTTCTGAAAGTTGGATGCCACACAATATACTGCTCAGAATAGAAATTTTTCAAAATGTTTGTTTGGTGATATAAATTCAACTTGTTATGGTAAATTCAATGAACTAGACTGAATCAGCCACACTATTCAATGCTGAAATACTAACTTAGCAGGACAATTAAAATTGCTGAAACTAAGCTACAAATCCTTATTAATTATTTTAAATAATAAACTGTGTATTAGATTAATTGGCATTATTGCTTCCCCAGTGGTGCAGAATGTGCTTATTTCTGTAACGCTTCAACTTGGTAGGAAGATGAAGGTTTGAAATGATCCTGATTGTGTATCAGAGCTCTTCCACCTGCCATTTCATACTGAGTGTTCTAGTGTGGGTTAATTTAGGGTGCCCTTGGAGTCCAGGGAAGGTTCACACAAAGTTAATGAGTGCACAGAGTTAATACCAGGAACTTGGTCAATATAAAACAGTTTTTGAACCCACTCCACAGCCCCCCAAAAAGCAAAACATGAAAAAGAAAGTATGTCCGTATATTGTTTAACTCTATTTTCAGTCAACTTTTTATTTATTACATTACTAGTAACTTATGCTTTCTAATTCTTTGCTTGATCCTGTTAGTTGTCCATCCACACCCACTTTCACTACTCCTAGATTAGTTGATGACTCTTGCTTGGGAAAGGTGCCCACACAACTTGAGTGAACAGTTGAATTTTCAAGTGGTACTTGAACGCACGATAACACCTGCTTATTATCAAATTAAAGATACGTTGGTAATTTCTTGCTGATGTTTTACAGTTTAGCTACACTTTTCTGTAGATTTCACCTAAAATTTTATTTTTTGAGAAATATTGTAAGTTGTTCAGACATGTTTGTAGGAGTGTATGGTTTGTACATGGTCATTATAGGAAAACTGTGGACCACAAAATTTCAGTTCTTAATTAAGTCTGAGGGTGGTTTTTTTAATTCTTGATTCTGTAGAAATCTGTAATCCTTCATATTGCTGTTTTTATTCAGAGCTGGTAAATGTGTTTAAACAAGATAATTGTTGGCCATATTTGAGTAGGTTATGAAAACAAAGGAGGATACCTTCAAAGAAATAATACTTGATAAGCTGAATTTTGAAAATGGTGTTCTGAGCGTGCTGCCGTGCTGAGATGGACTGAAGGAACCAAGCTAGTTACTCTTGCACTGAAGAGGACTTTATACTGTCAACTTCAGGTTTTTATTACACTAGATGTTCTTTTTATGGCATTTAATTTAAGTACTTTTTATATTGTGCATACGGCACAGTGCTCAGTTCATGAAATGGGCCTGTCTTCTATGTTCTATGAGCCTGTCAGAACAAAAAGCAGATTCAGTATTACTGGACTAATCTGAAAATATATGTTCTGTCCCTTTCAGTTCCATGTGCACTTAAACACACCCCTAAACAGCTCAACTTCTTAAATAGGCTGGTTTAGTGGTCATCAAATAGAACCTACTGTGGGCTTTGTGAGACTTAAGAGAATTATTTTTATGAATTTTACTAAGTGAATTTTTTGCAAGATTCATTTACTGCAACTCATTTGAGGCGGTCCTGAATTTGGAAAGGAAAAAAAAAATTGATGTCTTTAGTTCTTACTGTAGTCTTTTTAGTATTATTCACGGCTCTGTGGCAATTCTTCAGTCATTACCTATGTATTGTACCTTTTAAGTTACATAGTTTGATAGATAATTTGTCAGACAAGATGCCTGTGAATCAGGTGTCACTTCCTACACCTGTATTGTCACAAAAACCCCAACACCAAATCCACTCTATGCTGGTGCCTGTAGGTAAAGCAGTTTTATCTTGCAGAGAATTGGCAAGCAGGTTCCTAAGTTTTAGAGGCTGAATCTGTGGGTTAAATGTCTTGCATTTTATGAGTTTAAATACAGTGAGCTGGATTATGTGTAGCCCTCAGGAAAAAAAAGGCATTTGATGTTTGACTTGGGTTTGTGTGGGAGATACCTGGTACAATGGTGTTGGACTGGTGGGACAGCCCAGCCAAGGTGCAGCATTTCCTACTGCTGAAATTGGTACTAATGGTTTACAGCTTTACTGCCTGGTCAGCCAATTTTAGTAGACATAGCCATGCTCTGAGAAAGTCATGTTCTTAAAATGGAAAGCTGTATATTTAAATGAATGTACCTAAGCTATGTGCTCATATTATCAGCTAGTGGATTTATCTTCTGTGTCTTTACTTGTTTAACTAAGAAAGCTTCTTTTCTAATTACTTTCATAGTTTGAATTCATGTAGTAACTTTGCTTGTGCTTTTATTCTAGTACATCTTTACCTGTTTTCTGATTTTTTGATATCTTGTTTTTGTTAGAACATGGCATTGCATATAAATAGTCAACTTTATGTAAATACAAATGGGAAGGTTATTTTCACTAAACAGGAAACCAGGTAGTCAAATCTGTAATGAACTTTCCAAAGAAACTTTACTGAAAGGGGAAAAAAATTGCCAACCTTGGGTAAAGGCTGTTCTGCCTTTAAAATCTGTACACTGTCCTCTTCAGGACAGAGAGATACTTCTTAGAGTGTAAATCAGCCAACATGCAGCTTCTTGTAATCCTACTTGGATGGTTTCTGTTATCTGAGCTGCCTTGTGTTTGCAGCTGTGTATCAAGAGTAATCAGTGGCAAATGCTTTGGACTGAAGGCTGCATCCTCATTGTAGTGCCCTAGAATACCAAGTTTAGCAAGTCTGACTTCTGAAGGTCAGGAAAGACATCTGAATAACCACAAGCCTTATGCTAGAGGTGTTAATGGAAAACAAACATCCATTGCAAGCATTCTAGCTGGGATGGCTGAGTGTTGAAATACTGTCAAGGTTGGGATTTACATAAATACTTACTAGGGGATGATTGTGTGTGCATCTAAGTGGATCAAAGAAAGAGTGATAAACCTGGAGACCCTATCATGTGCTGCTTCAAAGATAAGTTTTCTTTAGTGGAAGTAGCAGGACCGTGGGAATTATCAGTTAAGTGATAAAATGTGTTGTGTGGGTTTAATAGCAAGTTAAAACAATGAAAAAAAATCTTTAAGTATCATGGTTCTGTAGAATTGTGGGTAGTACAAATCCAGTATTAGGTTGTTAAGCTGCCTTCTGTTTGTTATAGTTCAGAGCTGGAATGAGTCTGACAGTCTTGTGGGAACTGAGCAGGTTGTGGGATGCCTCATGGAAGCAGTTGGAAAGAAGAGCTCAAGTTATTATCCCCATCGGTTTATATCCCCCCTTGCCATTTTTCCAAGAAGAGAGTCTTTGAGCTCGTAGGTAGGAAAAGTAAGGATAAAAGACTTGCAGCTCAAGCAGAACAGTGTTTTCTAGATGCTGACTTGTGAGGGGGCTGATGGAGCCATGGCTGCAAGGATTTTTCTGGTTCCTACTGGGAAGAAAAGACTGTGAACCTAAAAATGGACTCTCCTTGTACTGAAGTCGTATTACATACTGCTGCCAACTCATCCCCTTCAGTTTCCTTTCCCCAGCCACTTCTTTCAGCTGTGGAGTAACTCCTCCATCTCCTTTTTTCCCTTTCTCTTCTCTCCACAATCCCCTCTGGTCACTTAATGATTCTGTGGGCCTGTCACCAGTTACAGCAATTTGGCTGAGGAAAGGCAGAGGAGGAAAGTACCAAGTGCCCTTTTTGTGTGCCAGATAACAGCTTTCCCTGCCAGTTTTGTGAAAGTCTGCAGACTTGGTACCAGTGACCCAATATATTGGACATTGCATTGTGGTGAAATCACTGATCATAGAAAGTAACTCCTATTAAAAAGCAATGGAATAACAGATTAGGCCTTAACTCTTGCATGTAAGCCTTTATATACCCTTTACCAAATGTTGTCAGTATGTAAACATGGCTTGCTTTTTTTATTCTTTCAAGTTCTTGCTCTGATTAGAGCGTAGGATCAACATAACTTGAGCCCATGGGAAAGTACTGGGTCTTAACTGGGTCTTAACTGTGGTGCTCTCAACTATAATTTTTAATTATGACTGAATTGCTGTATTACTTGCAAATTGGACATAGTCTCCCTGAGGTAAGCTAAAGAGAAATAAAAATCTACCTCTTTATAGCCTTTCAGGTACTGCCATTCATATATAAGATTTAGTTTATTATCAAAGCAGATTATGCAATTTTATATGTGTGTATAGATGTGAAAGTCTTACCAAAATTCTGTCTACAACCGAATGGGCAACCATATAGTAACTAAGTAGTGTTCTCTTTACCATAGCAGTTTTCAGATCTGTGGAAGACAGAAGCAGTAACAAATAAGCAAGGTGAAAACTTGGTCTTAATTGATTTAATTCTGTTCTAGAGGTACCTACTGCTGGGAAGTGAGATAGAAAGTGTAAATAAAAGAGGCATTTTTCTGAAATTAGTTAACCTTCTGCCTGGTGTGTAGCTAGGCTAAGAAATAGCTTAGTTTGCACTGAGAACTTGGTGCTTGCTGTGGAAATTGTAATTGCCAAAAAGCTTATTTAAAGCTTCTTGTTTCTTCCATTGTGGCTAGTTTAGAAACCATATTCAGTAATGATAAAGACAGATTTGTTTAACTTCCCTGGAGTCTCCTGTCCTCAGAAGAGTCCTGAAGTTACTGGATTTAAGCCAGGGTAGAATTTATGTTTGAAGTTTGGTGATGTGCTGAAATTGTTAATTATTGGAAGTAGAGATGAATAGATGCTTGTTTACTCCTCCACCCTCCCCAGCCCCTTTCCTCCCCACAGTCCCAAGTTGTCTCTTCCCTCCTTTGGTGGGGGACAAGTAAAGGAATATTTGTCAATTTTTCGTTTTTAAGAAGGTGAACAGTCCAGACAGATAATCCTGTTCTCATCAAGCATGTTTGAATTACTAAGAAAAGACCTGTTTAAAAATAGCTGACAGATGATCAGGTTATCTAATAGTTTAACTAAGTTAAAAAATAAAATAGAGAATTGTTAGTGTGAATCAGGTTCTGGGGTTTTTCCCCTCACTCTGCTGCTATAGATGGGAGTTAGTACACCAGAAGTCCTGCCTTATCTTGCACTGTGTACTTCAAAGCCATACAAAATTGCTGATGCAGTTGAGTGTTAGAGACAACTTCTTCTCAGTTTTATTTGAAATATACATGAATACAACCAGAAAAAATGTAATTTTAAAGAAATGGTGTATGCACTTCTGAAAGAAAATTGCCATATAGAGTGTGGGTTTTTCACTTCACTTTCTTTCATGAAGAAAGATAAGAAGTCTTCTATCAAATACTAGAGAAGGGAGGAGAGATTCTAATGGGTCCAGGATCTTTGCCATTTAACTTCAGTTCATATGCACTGAGAGTCTGATCCCTCCTCGAGTGGGACAACTCAGTCACAGGGGAAGCTCAAATTAAAATGGAACTCAAATTTGTGTAATACCCTGAGCAGTGTATTACATCCAAAGTGAGTATAACTTTTTCAAGTACTTAAACGAAGTTTGTCATATTCTCATCAGTGTTGGTCTTAATTTCTTTCTACCTGTTCATTTTTAACTTCTGCCCAGGAGAGCCACATGAAGCGGCTTCGGGTCTCCACACTGCCCATCACCCCACCCTCAAAAAATTTGTTGGGTAACCTTGTAGCATTCAGTCCTACCATGTGTCTCTGGGTTGCTGGTTCCTGTTACTTCCTCTTTCTCATGAACCTCTGGGTTACCAAAGGACTGTTGTGGCAGGGGTAGTAAAAAGATGAACTTGAGGAACAGTAATTCCTATTTCTCATCTCTCAGTGATGCCAGTATCCGGGTGCACAGTGAGCTGTTCCTTCCTTTGTAACAGGAGGATCTTCCTCATAAAATACATCTGTACTGGAGATGTGGTAGGAGCACTGCTGGGCTTGGCACAAAGCCTGAGTCTGGGAATTGCTGGAGTTTAACCTTCCCCATCTACCAGCCACATCTGAGAGTTTCATGTCCTTGTAGTAGATACCTGTGACACATTGCCAGAGGAGAGCACTTGCTTTGAAGCTTTATGAACACTGTGGCAGTAATAATAAATATAGTTTGATTGTGAAATGCTGTTTGCATTACTGAGTAGTCGGCATGAGTCACCACAGCCCTTCCCAGGTTTAAATGTAGGCATGGCTTTTTTTTTGATCTCGAAGTTTGCATCTTAATGTTTCAAAATACTTATAACTGTGATGTCATATTTAATGTGCAGGTGGAGACTGAAGATACTTTGTGTATGCTTCAGCTCATTAGTAAAAAGTAACTAGATTTAATCAGCTTTACACTATGGCTCTTAATTGCCTGGGTTATTTTGTTGGTAGCATACTTGGACAGTAACTTTCACTGTGAAGGTCAGCTCTGCTGGTCACGGTTTTTAGATGAACTCTAATCCAGATCTACTCAGCTTACCAGAGTTACTTTTTGTGCAACAAATTGGTGACTTAACTGTAATACTCCTTCAATTTCATCACTGTGTGGTGAAAGAAATATACAGGAAGAAAATCAAGACTAAAATTGGAATGGCTGAAGTTTCAACAACTTCTTGATCTGTGTTTGTACAAATGTTTATACAAAATTTAAGAGAATACCAAATGAAATTCTGAAGCAAGCTCATGTTTGTCACAGCCATGAATTCATGTAATGTCAGGTATTTTAAAACACTTCAGTTATGTTGCTTGCTTGAATGAAACTCCTATTTCATACAAAGACTGGCAGTAGGATTTGCATTCAAGTACACAGTGTTGCAACTGAACCCGATCATTTAATGAATAGAGTTGTTTGCATAGTTGTTCCTGTAACTCTAGCAGTTTGGGTATTTTTATTAGCTGTTGTTGCCCATCTTATTTTTTGAGTTTCAGTTGAATCACTGATTAAACTCACCTATGTTTCATTTACGTTATTTAAATCTTAGGTGTCATCAATGAAAGTAAAATAAGTAAAAGCTGTTTTTATCTGTTCTGCTTCAAAGTGCTGTGAAGGAAAATATTTGCATTTTTCTTTGAGCTACTCAAGTGTCTTCTGAAGGACTGGGAACAAGTGTATAGTCCAAGTCAGCATTTTAGAATTATGTGTTTAAGTCTAATGTGTGTTCTGGCTTAAATCTTGTAAATTTGGCTACTTATACCAAAAACATCTAAAGAATCTTGCTTTAAAAAATCCTTCTAGGCTCTGGTCTAATTCTTGTACAGTAAAAACATTTTCTACAGATCAATTTTAAAAGGTCTGCAAATTGTTTGCACAAAAATGTCATTTTGAAGTACTTTTTTTAGTGCTCTTGTAGCTGAAGCTCAAAGCCAATTTACTCTCTTGTTTTATTTATTTTAGACAATTCAACCTTCGAATGAAGAGAGATACATCTCTTTTTAGTGATGACTTTAAAGTAGAAATATCAAACCAAGTAATTGATTATGATACCTCCCATATTTACACTGGACACATTTATGGTAAGTATTACACTTCAAAATGGATGAAAGTGCAGCAATTTTAAACAAACTTTCTAGTAGTAAGTGGAGAAAATTAATACCTGTATGATTAGATTATTTCTAAACTTTAATAATGCATCCAACACATTTAAACTCCCATCTGCTTTTATATATGGGTCACACTTAAATGAGTATTTTATCTAATAATTTTCATACCCATAAAACTTGAATTTCAAATCTGTTTATAAACATACTCTTCATAGAAGTCTGACGCATTTTTAAAAAAAGAGAAAAGTTGTATGCATTGAAGGGAAAAGAAATCAGGTCTCATTTTTACTTCAAAGGAATAAAAGGAAATAGAGTTACTATCATTAAGGCTAATATATCTGATTTTATTAAATACGAAAGATAAAATTGATTAAAAATGGAGAAGAATTGCAGAATTAAAAGCAGATGAAAAGAAGAAATGGATTAACGTTTACTTTGCCCCTCTTTATACTGTTTGTTTGGTTTTTCTGAAGGTCTTTCTAAGCCATGTTCTACAGTATTGAAGTGACCATTTTCAACTTTGCAAAGTAATAAACACAGGGCTTCATATGCCTCTAGGCAGACCAATTTACCAGTTATTTGGAGTAGGTCAGAAGGCTTTTTGATAGTGTAATTCTGGACTTTCCTCAATGGAGGAGTATATAAACATTCTTTTAGCAGAGTAATCTGTCATCCTTTTTATGGGAAAGGCTGTTGGGATGCTCATGTTGTAGCAGTCAGTGATTAAACTTTGGCAGTTGTACTTTTCCTGATTTTGACTGTTACAAATACAAATTCACTCTATGCTGGGTTTAAACCTAGCTACAGTTTAAACCTACCTACAGCCTAAAGAAAAAAATGGATGTCTTGAATATAAGGAAATCTTTCTTTGAAAGCTTTCAAAGTTCTGTATATGCTCTGATTTTATTATTTATTATTTCTAGTTGTATGAATGGATGTATAAGGACAGGATCTGACTATAGAATTACATGCTGTGGATGTACTAGCTTTAAAATAGAGTTGAATTTTTCCTTACATGCTTTTTAAACATTTCATTTATGCACCTGATTGGGAAGCTGCTGAACTTAGTGACTGTGACTGTTTGTCTTACTGATGGATAGATAATCTTAGTCTTAAAAAGGATTTTTGAAGGGTATAAAAAAACTAATACACTTTGTCCCTTAACAGGTGAGCAGGGAAGTTTTACTCATGGGTCTGTTATTGATGGAAAATTTGAAGGATTCATCCAAACACACAGTGGGACCTTTTATATTGAGCCAGCAGAGAGATACATAAAGGACAGAAACCTTCCATTCCACTCTGTCATTTATCATGAAGATGATATCAGTGAGTACTTCCATTTTGTGCTACAGATGAAATATTTTTTTATTAAATGTCAAAACCTGTATGCCATTTGTAAGCATCAAGTGAGGCTTTGGCTTATGTATGACACTGTGAATTGTGCTGTCCTCAAGTGATTCTTGTACAGTTATGGTGTGAGAGAGATTTATGGCAAGCCAAAGTCAGTCTTTATTCTGCCATTTTAAGGAATCCTTAGCAGTCAGGCTTATGTGTGCAAGCAGTACATTTCCTACCCAATGGATACATGTTTCTTTGAAAAATACATTCTTAAAACGGTCTATACTGATTGCTTGTCCATGTGATCTGGAAAATAAAAGATAATAAAAGTTGAAGTCACTAAATTATTGGCTATATTCAGTGAGGGTGACATTTATGTGAAATAAAAGCTTCCCCTGCATTTGTCTCTCACATGTGCCTTCAGTGAGCCCTTGAGAAGAGGTGGTGGCACCCAGTAATGTCCCATTTTACACAAAGCTGATGGAAGTATACAGAGAGTAGTACTCAAATTTGACAAGTAGAGCCCCAGAAATCTAGCTTCAGTTGCAATTTCTCAGAAGGATGAAAAAGTACCATGAAATACTTCCACATCTTCAGAACTGATGCACCAGAGTCCTTCTGCGCTTTACATGCCTCTTTGTGTGTGATCAGTCTTCAGATGTAATACAAATCAGTTTTGTTTGATGCTTAAGTTACACTGAACCTCAGAAATACTGCAGTAAAGTTGTGAGTCCAAGTTTGAATCCTCCCAGGATCAAGTAGGTATCAAAGGTAGATGTTAAGACTAACTTTTGGTTATTGAAGCTAACAAAATGTCTTTCCAGCTGACTTCAGGATGTCAGTCTTGCTTAAAAATCAATTTAAATCATACCTGCATTTAAGAACATGTCCCATCAGGCCACTGTGCAAACCCGAGAAGACTTGAGTTTGAAATCTGATTTGGAATTGGATGAGGAGGCTTGGATTAGATCACTAGAAATTACTTGAACCACTCTGATAATGATATATGTATAAATCATTTTCAAAGTAAGTCATAATAAGACTGCATTGTGAAAAGAAGTGTCAAAGAATAGGAAGTTAGATGAGGAAAATTCCTGACTGTGATTTGGCTTTGCATATTATAATTTTCTCAGTGCTGTAAACCAGTGAAAAAAAACAGGGTTATTGCATATTGCTCTCCTTGATTACTTCTCTTGTGTGAATGCAGTGAAGAGAAGTCATCTTTCTCCACTAAAAACTCAGCAAATTTGGGTGGGTTTTTTGTATTTTACTTTCAGTGGCAGTATGTGCTGTCTCTGAGTATATTAAAATTGCTATGAGCTAGCAAATATGTTTGTCCTTCCTGTTATCTCATTCTGTAAATATGATTACTAACCCAAAAGCAAATAGAATTTCCATAATTTTAAAGAGCTTGTGAACGAAAGCATTTACTGGATTTGTGAACAGTATTTGTTTTCTGACTAAGTGTATATTTTCCTGGAGCTTACAAGACCCATATTTGAGAATAACTTTATGGGATAGCATTCCATATTTTTGATTCTTAAAGAGAAGCTGCAGCATGATCTTCATTTTCATCTCTGCAGAGCATTGCTGGTCAGTTCAGCAGGGGGGAAGTCAGTTGAAAAGGGAGAAGGCAATTTCCCCTGTTAGCTGCAGTTGGAGTATTACTGGCTCTGCTGCTCTAGCAGGAGTGTAGTGGGGGAAAAGTAATAAAAAAGTTACAAAAGTCTGGTGTGGAACTGTAAGATGCATCTTTCATAACATTTCTGTGAATAATTCACACATACTTCTAAGTTTTGTGTTGTGTCTTGTAGGTGTCACTGAACAGTTCAGTTCCCTGCTGGGTAGTGGGAACGTTGGACTTCCACTTATGTGGGACTTTGTGCAAATAAGTCACTGTCAGCTTCATAAAGGGTTTTATTAACTAACCCTGTTGCTGAAAAGAGGGGAAGGAGGAAAGTAAGAGACACAAGGCAGTGATGTGCCCAGTTTTCAGAGGTTGAGACAAGCAGGAAGATTCTCATGTCCCAGTTCCTCATGCTGTAAATAGTGAGTGACTAAAAATACTCCTCACTGTTATTGAATACTGACAGAAATAGAACTGTGCCTCAAAGAAGCAGATAAATTGATTTTATGAAAGTTATTACTGCTGTTTTGTAGGAGTGTTCTCTGTTGGAAGAGTGAATGGATCGCTTTGGGAACGGGAAAAAGTAATGTTGAAATTGGTTCTTACTAATGTCTTATTAAGTGAATGGGAGCAGGGTATGTTGGGGTGTTTTTAATTATTCAGCTATTGGTATATTGGCTTACATCTTTTTTCCTCTTGAATCTAGTGCATCAAAACCACCAGTTAGAAACAAAATGAGATTATCAGAAGGGATGGTCTAAATCTATTCCAGTGAGGCACATTAAAGCAGCAGTACAGTATGGCTTCCAAATGGCCAAGTGAGTGAACATTGCTGCTTGCTCAGCAGGGTTGGAAATAGCTCATCCTGGAGCAAAGTCTAAGCAGCACTGTTTAAAAACACATCACTGCTGTTGGCTGCTGCCAGTGCAGTCTGATGTGGCTGTGTTCTGACTGTATAGTGGCACTGCAGTCACTGGGACCATAGATGCCTCTGGGATTTCTGTTGTCTGAACTATGCCGAGTGTACAACTGCTTCTGTCTCTCTCTGAAGGGTGCTTTTGAAGCTAAATTATTTTTGTCTTTCATGAGGCCTATTTTTGCATTGAACTGCAGCTCCAAAAAAACCCCAACAACTCCAAAAATCGAAGCTTTGTAGCAGATTTGTTGTTAATTTGTTGTTACTGCTCTAATCTAAGGCCAGCTCTCATGAAATAGAGTTGAACCACTACTATCTTGTGTGGGACAAAAGCAACAAAAATGATCACATTTCTAACTCGGGAGAGACTGGGGTAAAAAGTCATCTGCTTTATTTGGGTATTTTTTTGGTCACCCATGTTTCAGCCTTTTGAAACAATATGCTTTTTAGTCCTTTTCAGAAACCACAATGCAACATATGATTAGCATCTCAATGAGTTCTTTTTCAGTAGTTAAACAAAAGTTGTTTTGTAAATGGGGATTATATTGTCAACTTTATAAGGCAGCTTTTGTCTGTTACAGTGGATCTGGTGACCAGTGGAAGGCAGCCTTCTATTTATGACTTGAAACACAAGTTGAATGATTTTAAACCAGTCTTGATCAAACTGTTTTATAATTTAGGGTTAGAAAGATGTAAATTTCTGTTTACATGAAGATATTTAGGAAACGTTTCTTTAAGGATGAGGATATATTTACTTTATTTAAATCATTTTTGCTTCAAGTGTATCCCTGAGTTCATACTGTAAAATACAAAATCAGTATTTCTTCAGATCAACAGTATACAGGAAAATCCTGTTCCAACCTTCTGGAAAATTAACATGGTCACTTAATTGTCTTTCTGATCTTGGAAGGGCCATGCAATTAAGAACAGAAAGTGAAGTGGTTTGTAATTTTGCAAAGCCCTCTCTGCTTAAGAGACTGACCATTGCAAACTGTGTTATTAATGAGAATCTGGTTTCTTTTTCATCACATTGTGATGACAGTTGTCATGGGAGCACAGCATCACAGAGTGCTGCAAATTAAATCTGTTATAAGGAATTTTTTTTTTTGTATCTGCTTACATTTCAGTTTTATTCTGACATTATTGCTTTTGCTAGTGTTGGGCAAATCTCTATGGCTGTTAAAGAATTGAGTTTTAATCATTTATAATGGAAGTTTGATGTCATCCTTGCCCAAGATGCCTAAATCCAGTAATTATTAAGTTAACCTAAATGCTTAACAGATCATACTATTTACTGGTAATCAGAAGAAGAAAACCCAAATGTTCAGGAATGTATTTATGGAAGGTAATAGTACATCTTCTTAAAAGGAAAAAAAAAATCTTATTTTGAGCATCTGGAGTTGTATATATCATTAAAAATCATCTGCCATCTAGTTAGAGTAAGATGTAGTCAGAAGCTATGAAATGACAAGATTTTTGCAGGTGGTTTTTAGATTTATTGTTATTTTATTCCACTCTTTATTATGTTTTTAACATTCTGCCAGGATGTACAAAACCTGAAAGTGGACATTACTGGAAAAGAAAAACTTGGGGATTTTTTTGCCCGATGATTTTTTTCTGTTGAGAAGATTGAACCTGTTATTAACCTCTTCTACTGTATCTCTGTTGGAAAGCAGTCTTCTGTTTTCTCCTCAACTCTGCATTCACTGTAAGCCATCATTCCACGGTGAAGGCAGGTTATTTCTTTCTCACTTCTCAGGGTTGTGGTAGGGATAGGCTAAGAAGCTCTTGATCCCCAAGAGCTGGCAGAAAGCTGCACAGAAAGCTGGCACATCTCAGAGCATTGTAAAGCTTCACAAGAGCAGGGATGAGACTTCTGCCTTGTGGGTCAAAATTGGCCAAATCATCTGGCACCATGTAGTTCTTGCCAGCTTCAGGTATCTGAAAATGGAACTGCTGCGGGGGATGATGGAAATAGGAAGTCTCAGAAGATGATGAGGGAATGGTGCCTTGGTGGTTTGGGGGCAACTCAGCATTCAGCAAATAAAAACTTCATATGCACCTTTCCTTGTAAGTTAGAAATGGTTCCAGAGTGAACTATCCTGTTTTGCCTGTCTCCTGTGATTAGCAGGGTGGTTTCAAATCTGTCTCTGGGAGATTTGTCTTTTCCAGCACATGCAAACCCTTGACAATTGCTGTTGCAGACTGTTTTGTATTCATTTTTTTTGTAATTTTAACTGTCATGGCTTTAAAGTGTTTTTTTACTAGATTATTACTTTTGAAGTGAGAAATATTTGAATTGCAGGCAATCAGTATAAAAAAATGTGTTAAGGGATTTCCTAACATCTTTGGGAAACAAGGTAGAGAGAAAAGACAGATTATTTTGTGTAGTACACTGAGAGCATTTATTTCCAGTTGTAGTAATGATTCAGAGTGGGGCTCCTGCAGGAGTTGCTGTCAGGGTTTTGTGGTTTTCTGCAGGGGCAGTGTGTGGGGGAAAGGCAGGATGGGCTGTTGTTGCACAGAAACAGTCAGTGGTGTGAAGTCAGGTCATAAGTAATGAAAATTTGCATTAGACTAAATGCAGTAGAATTTTTTATACTATAGTGGGAGGAAAAAAGGAGAAGGGAAGGATCATTTCTACAATCCTTTGCTTGTAACTCCAATCTATTGGGATGATATGAAACAGGATCCCAAAAAGTAGAAGGTGACTCCAACAGAGTGGTGCTTTTTGTTTAACATTGGCTGTAGCCAAGTCAGTGTTCCACTACCATGCTGGAGCCAGTGGAGTGACTTGCAGTAAGAGCATATTTTTCTCTTTTTCTCTCCATTCTTCTGGCACTGTGCTGGGAGGAATGTGATGAGACAGCAGTTCAAAAATGGTGTTTGTGTGGTGGTAGAAATTGAAGTGAGGGAAACCAATATGTAGGAAGTTATGAAATAAACTTACAAGGTAAGCTGTATATTGAAATAGTTTAGCAGTATCATGCAGTGTGACTGTAAGAAACAGGCATAAGAGTCAAAGATAACTAAAGGCACCTGTCAGATGAAACCATAGCAGAGCCCATATTCCAGGGAAGCAGATCTGCTGTGCTCCAGCTCCTGCCAAGCCTTGACTCCAGAGCCCAGACTAGAGCTAGTCCAAATTCACCTGAAATGCATATAATGTGAGCATCAGGTCCTTGGTGCCTAGGCTTTACAATTCTGCTCTTTCTGTTCTGTTTACTCTGTGATTTGGGATCTCCACTCTAAAAAATAAACAGCCCCTCACCAAACAAAAATAAAAAGACAAGTGAACCAATCAACAACTCCTCAAACACAACAAACCTGGGTAAAGTCTGTACATTTCTGAATGAAGTGGCACTCTATTGAGATGGTGCTGAAACTGTGGTTGGCCCCACAGAAACTGACTTGTTAAGCATTCAGATCTGTGGCTACCATAATCTGTATTCCATTATTTCTGACTTGGGCACCAATTTATGGTGGGTTTGAATCTGCAAACAAAGGGAAAAGTATTGAGTATTTCTCATCTCCAGAGGAAGCTTCTGCAAATACAGGTTACAAATCTGCAGTAGGTACTGATAGTAAAAGCTGAGCACGTGTGTCTGAGGTAAATTCCCTTCTGCAATGACACCTGCACTGGCAACTATTGCAAGAGTTGCCCTTGTTAAACAGGTGATCGTGGGATATTCTCACTAGTTTGGATCTCCAGCATGTTTAACTAACAGGTAGTGGTTAACTAAACCATGGCTCAATCCATTAGGTATTGATAGTTAAGTAGCATAATGTGAAAACTTAAAAATAAAATCAGTGGAAGATGAATAAAATAATAAAATCCTCTAATAATGTTAGCAAGGTGTCTTAGCTTGTTTACCAAGTAGCATAAAAACCCTTGCTCTTACCCAAGCAGTCTTTAGTATACTTGATATCTAATAACTTTCCATTGTGATTTCCATTGTCATTTTTTGAAGGCTGCTTTTGGTTGTAGCAAGTGAGTGCAGGTGTGTAAATAAAAGCTCTTGTTCTTATATTAGGCACTGCTCATCGTATTTTCTTGTGCTGCCTGAGAAAATAATGTTAAGAACCAAATGTCAGTTTTGTTCTGTTTGTAAAACTAAGAATGTCTTAGTAGAAATGTTTAATGAAAAAAAGCTGCATAAACCTTGAATCTTCTAATGCTTCCCTCAAACCACATGCACAATATTGGACACCAACTGAATAAGTTGCAGTGATGCAGCCGTACTTTGGACTTGTACTTGGAATTTGAAAACTCAACCTGGCCTTCCTCTTTTTAGAATATCCACATAAATATGGACCACAAGGAGGTTGTGCAGATCATTCAGTATTTGAAAGAATGCAGAAGTACCAGATGACTGGTATAGAAGAACCAACAACAGAGGTACACAAAGGCTAATGGATTATGTGGTATAGTACTTAGTGTGATAACTTCCTATTTCTTGTATGTTGTCTGTTTTACTTTTGGTGAGCTATCATCCCTCCACGATATAAGATACTTAATTTATTGCTGCAGGTTTCTCTTTAACATAATTTTTCTAAATTCTTTTTCTCATTGCTTCTGTAGCCCAGCTATGCTACTTATAGTCTTAAAGAATCCTACATGATCTCAACTTTTTCAACAGTTAGAATTTTAGATGGATGTGGAAATCAAGCTTGAAATGAGGAATATACTTTATTGCAATTGAGAAGGAAGAGTTTCAGGATCTTGATCTCCAAGTATTACAGAGTAATAACTTCTAGATTTTCAAGTTATGTTAGTATAACACACTTGGGATATCTGAGTGTCTTCTGTGGAAAATTAAGTGGTATTGGTGGGAGGGTCTTCCTGACAACCCTGTAAGCTTGTGGGGGTTACAGCACGTTACAGATTGGCAGCTGTGAGAGGTGAGTGTCCTGTGGAAGGAACCTCTGTGCCTGGATGGAGTCCCACAGTGGGTTTGCATTCAGCTTTGCACCACACATCACAAAGGTTTTTTTTTCCAGCAGCAAGTTACTGAGTTTTAGACTTAGCTGTGTTCTGAGCTGTTCCAAGTCTTGGCATAATTTTGTGGTGTCAGCTAAATTTATATCCAGAAAAACATGCAATATGGCTTGTTAAATAGCATCAGCAACTTAGTTTATGTTGTGACTCCAGGAATTGTCAACACTAGTGCGCTTTTCAGCATTGGTAACAATAACATGCTTTCCCAAAATTTTGCTTATAAATCTTTATGGAGAGAGAGGCCATCAACCAGTGAGGACTGTAAGTGTGCTACCAGATACCACTTTGACTAACCAGTGCTCCCTTAACTTCTTGTTCAGTGCCCCATTTGTTCCATGCTGAAGTGCTTAAACATTCCTATTGCTGAGGTAGCTGACGAAGGGAATTATAATTTGAAATAACTGGTGTTGGGAACGTGCAGTTAAATCCCACCAGTGCTGACTTTTTTCCTAACTTACCAACTGTTTGTTTATCTTAGAAAAGGATTATAAAAAAGAAAAATTCCAAAGATCACATGAATGAAAAAAAAATCTATGTAACATTGACTGCCTTTTGTAATATAAAATGAAGTGCAGAGAGAGCTTTTGCTAAGATTACATTCAAAGTATTTGAAAACTGAGTATAATGTACTTAATTCAAGGTTCATCAAACATCATAAGTTAAAGAAAAAGAATGAAAATCTGTCTGTATTAGTGGAGTATGTTTAGAACCATTGTTATTTTTAGGTAATCTAGTGTGGAACTACAAAATTAATGTATGTATTTCCTGTGCATATGTAGAAGCCTGTTGAAGAGCCTAAGAAGGATGATCCCCAGCTTTTGAGAAAAAAGCGTGCCACCCAGGCTGAAAAAAACACCTGTCAGCTGTATATCCAGACTGATCATTTATTCTACAAGCATTATGGAACCAGAGAAGCTGTGATTGCACAGGTATTTCCAATCCCTTTGTTTTAAATTACCTGCATTTACTTCAGGTAGTGCTGATAAATTTCATGTAACTTACCCGCGTGTATTTTTGCTTATTTACTTTATAATGTCTTCTTTCATTTGTTAAAGTGATCTTGACATAATTGAAACAGCATTTTTTTATTTTGCTAGAAGGATGCTGTTTCTGTGACAAAAGTCCTGGGCACTTGTGCCTCCTTTAATGGCAGCTGTGGTGTGTTTAGCACCTCTGAGCAGGACTTGCAGTCTGACAGTTCTCAGTTCTCACTCAGAAAAATAATATTTCTTGAAGAGTTTTGTCCTGTTTGACAGCCTGCCAGGCCTCTGTTTTAACACTGGCATAGGCTTCCCTTTGAAATTCTACCTCGAAACAGTGTGAGCTAATGATGCTGAGATCTGTTCCTGTAGAATCTGATCTAGTGGATGGTTAAAAAAGCAGTGGCAGTTAAAGGCAGATGCTTTTCATTTGTCAATACACTATTAACTGAGAAAAGGGTCCATATGATTTAGAGGTTTTGCTGATAATTTGCTAACAGTATAACTAGCATGTTAACATACTTCTCCTGAAGTCTGAAGTTTCATTGCCACTTGCAGATCTGAATTCTACTACTTGTCACACTATCCATAGGCAATTCAAGTAGCATTTTTCAAAGTCCAGAAGTCATCTTCAGAATCAATTTTTTTAGTGAATTAGCATTTCTGCCTGCTAGAAAAGGTAAATTATTATTTTTTTTACATGTCTTTTATCAGAAATGAAAGAATAATTCTTTACAAGTAATTTTTTTTCTCCAAGAAAGAAATACAGTGCTTTGAATATGATTTCCACTACAGTGGCATTTTACCAAAGCAGTGAGTAAAAGAGGATCACAAACAGCTATCTGAAAGTTGATAGAATTATGTGCTAAAAAAAAAATCCAATGGCAAAATCCTTTAGTGGTATCTGGCATAGTGGTGATGCAGGACTGGTAGTGATTTATTTCCATTATGTGCCATCATTTAATTCAAAAGGCCTGTTAGGAGTTCCTACTGCACAATCCCATATATTGTAGGAGTGTGGGCCTTGCAGCTATTGCTGTTTAAGATAAGCTATAGTGTAGTGCATAGATCTCTGAACTGTAGATACTTTTGTTTTTGACAGATTTCCAGCCATGTTAAAGCAATTGACACCATTTACCAGTCAACAGATTTTTCAGGGATCCGTAACATCAGCTTCATGGTGAAACGAATCAGAGTAAGTTGTGCTGGAAATGCTTTCAGCCTCACTGGTGCTGCTTGGAGGCTGTGTTCTTCAAATGTCCTGTTCCTGTTCATTTGTACCCATTTATTGTTTTATAACAGTTCTTT
This sequence comes from Illadopsis cleaveri, assembly GCA_013399915.1. Classification (NCBI taxonomy): domain Eukaryota; kingdom Metazoa; phylum Chordata; class Aves; order Passeriformes; family Timaliidae; genus Illadopsis; species Illadopsis cleaveri. The sequence goes on along the minus strand of VXBB01005457.1, from coordinate 93,970 downwards.
AGCACGAGTGTCTCTGCAGTAAATGATGCCCTAGACCATTTATTTAGTTTGGTTTTAGTGATTATTGTCAAGAGCCCTCTACTTCTGTTATTAAGCTGTGGTCAGTTTTTCTACAGGAATCAACTTTGTTGCAGCACCATTGTTGTGTGGTGAAGAGACTATTGCTACTCTCCAATAACTTTAATACTAAAATAGAGAATGGCTATCCAGGTTGGGACTTCCTTGTAAAAGTGATAATTTAAGAGGATAAATACAAATTTTTGGGTACTGATGGAAAAGAAATAGAAGGAAATAAGAGAATGGGGATTTACTACATAAATGCAATTCTTCATTTATTGTAGCGCTTTGTTTTCCAAATACTGGGGTGGTAATTCACAATCAAGGCTTTTAAATTTTAAACAACATCTTTAACTACATAACATAGCAAGGTACTGACAAGAGTGAGCCTCTTAGCTGGCATGTGCAAGTGGAAATGAATCCTGTCTTACAGTTTGTTTCAATTCACTTTTAGATTAACACAACCGTAGATGAGAAGGACTCTTCCAATCCCTTTAGATTTCCTAACATTGGTGTGGAAAAGTTTCTGGAACTGAACTCAGAACAGAATCATGATGATTATTGCTTGGCCTATGTGTTTACAGACCGTGATTTTGATGATGGAGTCCTTGGTCTGGCTTGGGTTGGAGCCCCTTCAGGTAATTCTAGACAAGCCTTCAGTGCTATGAGATAAAGTACTGTAGGTAGGCACCAGAAGAAAGGTAGAAACCATCTTTTAAACTGACAGCAAATCTCCTAGCTTTTCACCATTCTGGTTGGGTATGGTTTAATTTTATTTTTAGTATATTGTGCCATTTCAATTCATCTTTCTGTATTTTTGATGAGCAGGATATGAATAATAAAGAAAAACTTATTTATTTTGTTATAAATTGGATTGCTTTTTATTTATGGTAGGTGTGAATGACCAGTAAAGTGACAGATGAAACAAGTATTTCTGCTCTATATAAACAGAGCTTACCACTATGAGGACAACACAGCAGAACCTTTAGGTTTTCTAGGTAGTACAGAAAGAATTTTTTTTTAAAGCAGTGAGATCTTGTTCTGGGAGATAAGAGAATAATTACTGCATGACTCTTCTTGAACTGATTCTCATTAGTTTCGGTCTAGTTGTGTGTTTTGGGTCTAAAATATGTCCTTTGATGTAAAAAAAAATCTTAATTAGTGAGACTTTGCAAGAGACAGGATACCTTAATGAGAACTTTATTGAGATCTTTAACAGAATTGAGTAATGGTGGAAGAAACATGAAACTGTTCATAAGGGGTAAGAGATCAATAAACCCATGACTGCAGTTGATATCTCATGTCCACCTGTGTGGACTAACCTTAGTGACTGTGGAAGAACCACAGGAAAAATTCACCCAGATGGTGGAAAGAAATGAGAAATTTGGTCTGTGATGACTATTCTAGTGTATACACTGAGCAAGTACAGGATGAATTGGAATGTGCAGTCCATAAACACTGCTGTCAAAACTGAATTTCATTGAGAAAAACGATGATCTTTTGAGATTCTCATCCTTAACACACATACTGACATAGTTTAAATGGGATATGTCACTAAATCAAAATTTTACTTGAGAAAGGCAGGCTTCTTTAGAGTGATTTTTAGACACCATTTACATTAGCAATAGAATAGCTGAATTTTAGAACATTAATAGTGCTTCAGTAGAAACTCAAGTTACGGAGAAAATTGGTGAAATTAAAGTCAAAATTTTGGGAATTTTCCAAATAGGAAGTGTAATTGACTGCCAGCCTAACATGGGTTTCATTAACTAACACATCCAAAAGCATTTTCAGCTTTAGTTTGTACTTTTTCTGACAATGATAAGTAGGTAACATTAGGCATTTTATATAAAAGCTCTTGCTGTGAGAGAGGGTTTCTGAATTTACTGGTATTTTTTGCTCAGTGAAATCCAGAGAAGATGTAGATTGAGGCCACTTCTGTTGCACATTGCACCCTGCTAGTCTTGCACTACAGGTGTGATGGAATAAGGGCTCATCCATGCAGTGAATGCCCAGAATAGCTCTCAAAAGCTGTTCTAAACCAGATAACTTCATGTGTGAATGTGTCCTGTCAGTGGTGAGAGCATTTGTGTGAATAAATCTAATCCACTTTCAAGGTTGTGTTGATATTAATTATAGAGAACTCTTAGTCTCTAAACCTGCAGAGGCAAACTGTTTGTTGCTCTGGATGTCAGTAGACAAGTGACACAACTCTTTTTTCCTAAAGGTGTGACTGTTGTACTTTTGTCTGAATGCAGGGAGCTCTGGTGGAATATGTGAAAAAAGCAAATTGTATTCAGATGGTAAGAAGAAGTCTCTGAACACTGGAATCATCACTGTGCAGAACTATGGCTCTCATGTGCCCCCCAAGGTTTCTCACATTACTTTTGCACATGAGGTTGGGCATAACTTTGGTTCCCCTGTAAGTATTACTGGGGATCTGTTAACTCACTCTCAGCCATTTCACAGGGTGTGATTTACAAATGGAGGTTTTATTTCTTACAAACAAGGAAAGCAGAATCCTGACTCTGAGCATATGTGCACATTCATTGTACACAAACAAAGTGGATGGCAACTGAGCCCTTTGATCAGTATTTGACAACACTGGTGCAGCAGTGCATTTTGTGAATTGTTTATTTATATTAGCTCAATCCCTTACAAAAGTACTTTATTATTGTTCCCTAAATTCTTCCCTGCCTTTATGAAGAATAGGGTCACACACATCTTGTTAAATGTATTTATGTGCTTTATCCTGGAGAGGAGGAAGAAGCACTGCAAAGTTGATTAAGATGACACTTTATTCAGCAAGTGGCTCACANGGGTCACACACATCTTGTTAAATGCATTGTGCTTTATCCTGGAGAGGAGGAAGAAGCACTGCAAAATTGATTAAGATGACACTTTATTCAGCAAGTGGCTCACATGCTGAATGTGAGGGTGTTTTATACTTACAAGTTTATGTAAGAAAATAGTGGAGTGAATTAGGATAGTTCTTGAGCAGAACTATTTCACAGACATTTAGGGATGCACCTTGTTTGTGGCAAGCTTGAAAGCATGAGGCTTTTTGTTTTGCCAGTGTGTGATGCATTTCATTGCTCACACTGGATATTGCAGATGTAGTCACTGGCTGTCAGACTCCTGCTCTGTTCTGAAGTTCTCTTTGTACCTCCCTCAAAGCAAACAAGAAGAATGGACTGTGGTTTCTGTTAACTCCTCCTGCTTTTATTCCACAGAATGCTGATTACCCTTTTGTGATCATAAAGCCACTCTTTTTAGGAGATGGCAGCTTTTCCAAGTCAATATTCATCCTGGGACATGCACCTGGGGGTAAATTACCAACAATGCAAATAAAATGAAACTTAAGAAATTAGATACTTGCTACTCTTGTCTTGGGGGAGACAAAAACAACAACAGAACAAAGAGAACCCAAAATCAAACCTTGGGTTTACATATAGTTTTTCTATTGCAAAGAACCTGAGAATGTAAGATGGTGGTTTATTTTTATTTTTTTTTATTCTGTGTTAAGGCTACCAAATCCAGGTTACTTTTTGCACCTGCCATGATTGAGTTAGTTGTAAAATATTTGTTTTGCAGCATGATTCTGGAATGGAGTGCACTCCTGGAGAGTCCAAGAACTTGGGACAGAAGGAAAATGGCAATTATATCATGTATGCAAGAGCTACGTCTGGGGACAAACTTAACAACAATAAGTTCTCTATCTGTAGCATTCGAAATATCAGCCAAGTTCTTGAGAAAAAGAGAAATAATTGTTTTGTTGGTACGTATTTAATCCTCCTGAAAGCAGAATAGCTAAGATATTACTCTAATACTTAATTAAAAATTTTTATTTTGTTTTTATTTATCTTAATTTTAAAAATTTACTGAAAGATTCTGCAAGTAAAGAATAGAATTTGAGGTCTTCAGTCCTGTGTCAGGTTCTGGGCTGGCCAGCACAGAAACAGCAGGATATGTTGGAGTAAGTCCAGCCAAGGGCCACAAGGATTATTAAGGGACTGGAGCATTCTGACATAATTGGAGAGTCCAGGAGAGCTTGTTCAGTGTGGAGCAGACAAGGCTGGGGGAGGCTCTTCTCTGTCTTTGTAAATGCCTGCTGGGAGGGAGTCAACAAACACGGTCAGACTGGTTTCAGTCATGCTCATTGTGAAAGGACTAGAGGTAAGGAGGACATATTAAACTGTAGAGAATCCTATTTAGACAAGAAAAAAAGAATCTTGCATGAGCTTTTCTTTCTGGAGTCTGATGTGTGAGCTCTCACAAATTTTGTGAGCTCGTGCTCACATGGGTTTGCACGTCTGCTCAGTAGGTTTGGATTTTGGTTCACCCCAGTACCATCAGCCTTTGCCTCAAGGTGCTCTGAGTGTTAAAGGAGGGCAGGAAAGGATGCAGCTCCCTGGGAGACTGAGCAGAAAGCTTGTTCCTACACCCCCACTCTGAGCAGCCAAAACCTTTTACTCAGAGGCTTAAAGTTCTGTGAATTGTGGGAATGACTAAGCTGGGTGTCAAGCAGTACTGGAGGCTGACTTGACGTGGTTGACTTGAGCCTTAGTCTAAAGTCCACCTTGACCAGGCTCTTGTGATAAGCTGGATGTTTGATAAGGTTTATAAGTATTTGCATATGCTTTGTACATAAATTACTGGCATTTTTCAGAGTCTGGGCAGCCCATCTGTGGTAATGGACTGGTTGAACAAGGAGAACAGTGTGATTGTGGATACAGTGACCAGTGTAAAGATGACTGCTGTTATGATGCAAACCAACCAGAAGATAAAAAATGCAAATTAAGACCAGGCAAAAACTGCAGGTATTGTTCACATGTGTTACACTACACTTGAATTTTGGGTCTTTAGTGGGAACTTTAATGGGGATTTCAGAATCTGAATCTGCTTACCTGCATTTTTATGAAAGTACTGATTTTGTTTAAAATGCTTTACACAATGAGTGAGAAGTACGTAAGCATAATTACGCTGTGGTAAAAATTATTTTCAAGTCACATTTTGATTAGCACAAATCAGAAATTTGTTGAGTGCTCGAGCAGGTTTCAGGGTGAATACTTTGGAATGGTTCATGCTTTTTCTTGGCATCCACAATCTGTGTTTGCTTGCAGCCCCAGCCAAGGCCCGTGTTGCACTGCCCAGTGTGATTTCAAATCCAGGACAGATAAGTGTCGGAATGACTCTGACTGTGCTAAGGAGGGGATGTGCAATGGTGTCAGTGCCCTCTGCCCAATATCTGAACCCAAAGAGAACTTCACAGTGTGCAACAGGAACACCCAAGTTTGCATAAAGGGGGTATGGTTTTTACAGTCTTATGTAACTGCTAATGTTGTTTATTGCAGGGCACTGTATTGTGAGTTGATGTGGTTTCTGTACTTACTGCACAGTAAGCTCAGTCTCTTTTTCTGTATAAATGTTTGATTTATTGGTGTCAGTCAAAATAACACTGAAAGTACACCAAGGATTAACAAGTAGATAACAAATCCCAAGGTAGCTGAACTGTCTAGAAAGTTACATTTAAAGTTTTTTGTAAAAATCAGGGTTATGAAAGTGTTTTATTTTCTAGTGCTACCTTTTCACTTCAGTCTTGGTCTAATAATTCTGTTGCTTTAGAAAACTGGATATACTGCCAACAGAGAATGAATTTAGTTTATTGGCAACACAGAGTTTCTCCAAACATGTACATACAGCACTGATGTGCAGCATATGGAATTAGAATGATTCTGAACTGCCATTAGTTTCCTGTGTTAAAGAGAACATGACAGTTGCTATGAAATATTGATGGGAAGTCTCATATAAATTGATCTCTGTTTACTTGCAAGCAAACACAAGCAAAAATCATCCTCTTAAAGACCTGCAACTTGTGTTGCTGTAAGTTTGTTTCCCACAGTCCAGGACTTTAATCGAGTACTGCTTGTAATATTTTTCAGCTAATTTATATCCATCTTAAAGATAGAAGAATGGTCTTTGTATAGTTACTGATTTTGAAACAAAATTATAAATACACTGAACTTGGAGTTTGAAGGATCCTCACACAGTGAAATTAAATACAGACTCTTTTCTGCCATTAATTTTTATTATTTTCCAAGAGAAATGTTTGTGTATACATGCATTAGATTTATTTTTCTAACCATGGTTTTGAGTAGTCATGTTTCAGTGTGAACTGTGGTGCTGTGGGTGTTTTGCAGGATACTCTCAGGTTATAAAAGAAGATACTGTGTTAAAAAATATAATGGGGTAAATGACCTTTAAAAAAAACTAGAAAATAGGCCAAAATCTTGATGCTGAATAACTGCAATAATTTTTTTGGTTATAAGCTTTGGAAAAAAGATTGAAGCAGTTGTTTTTATTGATAAGCATCTTTAGGCCTATGATTATGCTTTCAGATATTAATTTTTAATATCTTTCCTAATGTCAGTGTGCTTAAAAGTGGAATTGATTTTTGTGTTGCTGTGTTTTCTGTCTCCCACAGCAATGTGCTGGCTCTATCTGTGAGAAACACGGCTTGGAGGAGTGTACATGTGCTAGTTCAGATGGCAAGGATGACAGAGAACTGTGCCATGTCTGCTGCATGAGAAAAAGTAAGATTTATCTGAATCAGAAGTGTAAATAGAGCAGGAGGGGTCTGAGGAACCTGCTCATGGTGTTTGTACTTGAGTTTTGGTTAGATTTGAGAGCATTTTGTTCAAACGTAGTTTCAGACTGACATTACATTGTGCTGTGTGGGCAATAAACAATATATTCTGCTTTTTGAACAATTAAACACTAGGGTGGTATTCATGCACGGATGTTTTAATGCAACAATGGTTTGATTAATTTGTACTCACTTTCCAGTGGACCCAGCCACTTGTGCAAGCACAGGCTCGAGCCGATGGCAGGAATACTTCCATCATGAAACCATCACTTTGCAACCTGGATCTCCCTGCAACGATTTCAAAGGCTACTGTGATGTGTTCATGAGGTGTCGGCTGGTAGATGCTGATGGCCCTCTAGCTAGATTAAAGAAAGCAATTTTTAATCCAGAACTATATGAAAATATTGCTGAATGGATTGTGGTAAGTATATTTTTATGTTACTAGTCTAATGTGAAATGTTCTTGGTAATCAAGATTCACAGTTGATAAGTGATGATATGCAGAGTGCTTCAGCATTCTTCAGAGTATAATTAGCCCTTGTTTCACTAGATAAGCACCTTGTGTGCAACAAATAAGTTTGCTAGATTGAGGAGAATGGAAACAAATAAATAGGATCTGTTAACAGCTCTACTCATTCACATTTTTAATTTACTGTTTTTTCATGTTTTGACTCTTCATATTTGAATGCTCTGACTTTTAAGGAACTAAGTATTTTGATCTTTAGCATTCATCATTTTTATTGTGCTAGATGACACTTTAATAATAATAATATACTGGAAGAAGAGCTAGAGTGAAACACCCTTGGCAATTTTGTGTAAGGTGTTGATTGTTTTAGGCTTATACAGCTCTGCTGGAGTGTATCTTCTGTGAAGTACCCTTCTGATACTAGAATGGAAGTGTTGGGGCTTTTCTGTGGAAGAACTTTGGGGACATTTCTATCAAATGTTAGGTCACATATTCTTGGTGTTGTTTCAGAAAGCTTTTTGTTGCACTTCTAAAATGCAGTGAAAAGCCATATTCAGTGTCCTCTGTCTCTTGTGCATGTGTGCCAGCCCCCACACAATCTTTTTGTTGTTCTGTTGTTGTGGTTTTGTTTTTTAGGCTTATTGGTGGGCAGTGTTGCTGATGGGAATTGCATTGATCATGTTAATGGCTGGCTTCATTAAGATATGCAGTGTTCATACTCCAAGCAGTAATCCAAAGTTGCCTCCTCATAAACCACTTCCAGGTGAGTACTCCAGCTAGTTATGGAGAAAATTTCTCTTCAGTTGTTTTGTTCTAAAGATATTTCAGGTGTTTCAACCTGCAGTTCTTAGTCTGGCACTGTGAAACTACAAATGGGATTGATGCTAATGAAACAATTAATGAAAATTTAATTATTATCTTATTTTCCTATAACATAACATGCATATCAAAAGAAAGCTTTGAAGACCTTTTCCAGCATCAGAGGTCCTTTTATTTCCTATTCCATGCTGCATTTTGTAAGAATTGGCCTGTTTAGGGAAGTACTGTGGAGATACTGAATGTATTCTGTACATCCTCCATGCGCTTACTCATCCAGTTCAAACTTTACAGGTCTGAACCCAAAGCCTTCCAGAAAAATAGCTGTACTTAATTTGCATGGCCAGGGCAACTCTTGTGAAAATAACTTGAGTTTTTTTAAAATGAATTTTAATAATGGCTACTTTTCTTTGAAACAGGCACTTTAAAAAGGAGGAGACCACCACAAACCACTCAGCCCCCACAGCGACAAAGGCCCCGGGAGAGTTACCAGATGGGACATATGAGACGCTGACTGCAGCTTTTTGCCTTGGTTCTTCCTAGTGCCTACAATGGGAAAACTCACTCCAAAGAAAACCTAATAAGTCATTGCCCCAGTCTAACTCTCAAAAATTGAAGAGGAAAAAAAAAAAAAAAGGCATGATATGCCCTCAAAACAAGTGGAAGTGATTAATTTTTAATGAGAGAATCTTCCAGCTCAAAAAGAAGAAAAGTGTTTTTCTTGAACATTTTTAATTTAGTGGCACAAAGTTCTAGCATATCATGGTTCTTTCCCCCTTCTGTGCTCTTCATTGCTGCATTTTCTTCACTTGCAGGCAAATATGGCTGTAGTAAAACTTTTACTCAAGAATTGAGAAAAAGATCTATTTTTCAACTGCCAGACCAGGCTAGGAAGCTAGATCACCTCAGCATTGGAGACATTACCTGTCAATGTATATACAATGTTATATGCAGACATGTATTTCTAACGTACACCCGTACTTGTGTGCAATTGTAAACAAGAGAATTGCAATATGGATGTTTCTTTGTATTATAAAACTTTTCCGCTATTAATGAAGAAATTACTGTTTAATTGACATACTCAGGATAACAGAGGATGATGGTGTGTAGTGGTCAAGGGTCCTGTGATGCTTTACGCAGCAGTTTTGAATCCAATCACACTTTTTTTATCGTTATCAAAGTTGTTTCAAGCACTCATTTCATCTTTATCCAACAGCTGCTAAGACACAGCATGCAAGCCTGGATGGTCTTAGAGAGATTTAATAGGTGTTCTGCAAACTTTGCAAATGTCAGAATGTTTCAAAAATGTTTTATTGTAAGTGTCTTCCTTGTAGCTCAGCATAAATATTTTTAATTTGTCTGATTATTCAGTGAAATAATGAATAGTTACATCAAATATTTCCATGCTTTATTAGACAATTCTGCCTGTTATTCAACTTGTTTTAAAAATTGCAACCACTTTATTTGGGCTGTTCAGATATTCTTACAGTTTGGTAATCAAGTTCATGTTCTAAGGGATGTGGAAAGAAAGAAAAGCTGTAGTTTTTGATTTTCTTTTCTAATTTATCAGGTGTTTGGATAACTTTTCAGCATGATACTGTTGATTGATAACCACTAAAGTAGAGTGATTTGCCTGGCTGCCAAGGCAGAGTTAAAACTGTAGTTAGGACTACCAATTTTCCCACATTTATACCAGTAGTGAAGTTCAACAGCACAATGTCCCATTCCAGAGTTTTTATTACGAATGTAAATAATTGGCATTTTTGAAGATTAAATAAAAGATGTCTTAAGGTGCTTACTGCTATGCAGGAGATGAAAGGGGGCATTAAAAGTGTTTAAGCTTGTGATGTATTTATTGCTTGTTTTCCAAAAGCACCGAGCTAATTAGAGATGCAAATGGCTATAATTTTCCTGGCTTTGCTTAGGAGAAGATTTACTAAGGGTTGGACAGGCTTCCTTTGTTTGTTTTTTTTGGTTTTGTTTTGTTTTTTAAGAGTATAAGGTTTACACAATCATTCTCATAATGTGACGCAAGCCAGCAAGGCCAAAAATGTTACAGAATATAATGGGATCTCTTCCTTGTAAACTTGTACAGTACGTGGTAACTTTTTCAAAATACAGCTTTTGTACATGGTTTAGAGACAAATTTTGTACATGAAACCCCAAGTTCAATAGACTATATAAATAATTCTAAATGATCTTGCCTAGTTATAAGTGTATGTAGTTGCTTTTAAGTCATTTTAAATACATTTGTTTGAAGACTGTGCAAAGGTTGGAAGTGGGTTTGCATTTCTAAAATGGTGACTTTTATTCAGCAAGAGTTCTTAGTAACTTCTTGAGTGTGGTAGACTTTGGAACATGTAAATTTTTTGCCTGTAATGTTATCCTGTGGTAGGATTTTGGCAGACAAATGCTGCCCTATTTTATTTTGAGTCTAAGTTAAATGTTTTTTGAAAACAGAAATGTGCACTGAACTCTCCACTGCAAGACAAGATGTGGTAAAGCCGAAAGGAAGTTCAAGACAATGAAACAAGTACTACTGTCGATTTCATGTCCACTGTGTTTTATACAGTCTCTTTTTTTGTTCACTTTGGAAATTTTTACTAAAAAATTCAAAAAAGTATTGTGCAAAGATATGTAAGGTTTTTTGAAACTTGAAATGCATTAATAAATAGACTTGATGAAATCATCTTCTGAACATCCATTTACTTGTTGAGCCCTGAAAGCAAAGAGGAATACACAGATTCCTCTTTGCTTGATTTGTGGCTTTTACTGTCACGCCAAAATGTAGTTGTACTATCACTGTCAAAGTGCCCCTCTCAATTTTAACATCCTGCAGTTACATGTAAGAATAAATGTGTTTGTGTAACGCGTTTAGGGAAAGCCATGAAATTAATTTTAAGTTACTTACGTGATCACAGGAATAAAACTTTTCTTACCTTCCAAATGAAAACTAGTTGCTGGTGGGACGTTCAAGCCTGGCATCAGCTGATGGATACCCTTGGAAATATATTTGGAGAGGAATGTTGGAATTAATATGCAATACTCTGACTACACAACTGGTGCTTGAGACGTACAGAAGGAGCAAATGTGCTTTTTGCAAGGCGTTTTAAAACTGCTGAGCTGGGTCTCTGGGTTGTTCCGTGTGTTGCATGGTTGATTTAAGTGATAAGACTGCTTTTAAAAGCCAGGTCCTGCCAGTGAGTCCTCCATTCTTAGGGCTGTTTGTTGAGAGTGGCCTGCTTGGACATCTGTTTCCCACAGTGAGCAGGGTGGACTTTGATGTTATCAAAGCATACTCAGAGTTCCTTCCTCACAATGCTCCCCCCACCACCACCCCCATGACTTTTTATAGAAGTGCTAAATAGCACTGTCTGTGCAAAGGGCATTAAAAGAAAATCCCTTGGAGCAGAGCCCTTCTGCAAATCCTCATAGAGGTGGTGGCTGTGGTTAAATCTCTGTGTAGGAACACAGACCAGAGGGGTGGAATAATGCCTAAAGCAGCTCAAATACAAGTTTCATGTATATTTTAAATTACAAATGAAACAAATCAATACATATTTTTTCTAGCTAATATTTGACATAATCTTATTTGTACTTATTAATTTATTAATCTTGCATTTTTTAATGTTTCAGTTATTAAATATATATATTTACCTCATGTAGAAGTATATGCAGCATAGTCAGAATGGTGTGAGCATGACAAGGGCATCAAAGTCCTCTTAAGCAATGAAACTTTATACCATACCATACCATACCATACCATACCATACCATACCATTGATGTAATTTGGGTTTTAATTAGTGTTCCAGTATTTCTTTCAGGGAAAACACAAAAAGGAAGGAAGAGGTTTTTATTTCTGAATACTGGAGGTTCATTATTACAGAGAGGTGGTGAAAAGGACAGCAGCCATCCTGTCACACAGAGCTGTGCCTGCTCTGACAGCAGAGAGCACCTGGTGCTTCCAAGGTCTCAACTCAGCTGGAGTGAGACAGGAGAAATTCAGTGAGCACAGAGTAAGGCACCACTACAGGCACTTGAAATTGTAGGCATGACTTTAGCTTTGTGTTCAGGCATGGTGAGACTGAATGTATTACAGCTTGGGCTTTATTCCACTTCTATATCAGAAATTAATGTAATGGCTGTCAAAACAGGGACAGAATTTGTTTGAGTATATGATTTGTGAAAAATGGCATCAGAAGTATTTTCATATCTGCAAGAGTTCAAGTACTGAATGTTCTTTTAATTTTCCTCTTGACTTTTTAAAACCTTTCAAACTGTCTTAGCTGAGGATATACCAGCTTCTCTTAGTTGAGAACTGAAGAATGTTTTCTCACAAAAAAACCAGTGGAAGTCATCAAACTGCAGTTATCCCTGTTTCTTGAGTTTCAGCACAATGTAGGCACCTCTGACCCTTCTTCCACCTGCTTTTCCTGAAGTAATGCCTGTTTCTCCTGAAGTTTAAATCCCTTTATCAGCCTTCTTACCAAGTAAGTGATAGTAATTTGCAAGAAATGCCAATTTTGATGTCTGAAATACTTCTAAGAGTGTAGTTTCTGTACTGGAGGAGTACAGCCCAATTCTTTTTAGCCTTTGTCTCTTGCTCTGTCATCCTTCAACATCTTCTGAAAACAGCTTTTTTTGAGGAGTAGGGGTAGGATTTGGTTCAGGAAGCTTACAAAATTCATAGCTTAGAAAGTTGGTGATAACTGGTGTCAGTGCAATTTCAGTGACAGTATTAAATTATTCTCTAAACAGACAAGTATTTTATAAAAAAAAGAAACTTTCAGGGTTAAGTGGCAGGTCTTCAGCTTTTTGCAGAAGCAACAATTCAGTTCTAGAAACAATCTAGAGAGATGCCTAATTGGAGTTAGCCACACGTACTTCTCTCTCTGTTTACTCTCATTTTCCATTGTGCTTTGGAAAACTAAAATGGCCACATTGTCATTTGTTCCTGCCTGTCATTCTGCAGGACATGCCCCTAAAAATGCTGTCACTGGGTCTCTAGAAATTGAGTCTCTCCAGTGGATTATAGCTACTGCAAATGTAAAAAACCAACCAAACCAAGGGCCTTGGTGCTTACCTAACTCTCAGACACTTTGGCTGAAATTCCCTTTGGTGCATGCTTCTGATTCAGCTGTTGTACTTAAGCACAAGCACAGAACATATTACAGAGCTCTCATAAAATAATTATGTTGCAAAATTTAAATATTTGAGATAGCAACTTGAAGGATGAAATTAATCACTTAAATTGTAATTTTTTGACACAGAAGGTGGAAATACTTTTGTGTTTAAAAAACCAGTTAGCTTCATTGAACAAAATCTTTCAAAGCACAAATCTTTGTTTTCAGTGAGGAACTAAGGATTCTTTTGCATGGACTTTGTATTTAAATAGATAAATATTTATCTAATCAAGATGATACTCCTAGGAGCCATTTTAAATATTGGAACAGCTTCTGGAATGTCCACCTCAGGATGGACAATTCTCATTTGAGATCAGTTCCCATTGTCGTTCGTGAGCCTTTCTGATTCTGAGCAGAGTATTCCTGTTCATTTAAAGGGGTGGTAGTTATTGAAAACAGCTTGTAAATAAAATTAATATTCTGAATGGTTGGCAGAGGTGCCTGCATTCAACATCTGATCAATGTTCACTGCTTGCAGGATCTGCTCAGCTTGTTAATTTGTTGGGCTATCTAAATAAATCCCATGTTATTCCTGATAAAATCTGGATATTTGGATTCAAAATTCCTTGCAATATCTTGTTAAAAAATATGCTTTGCTTCAGGTCTTAGCACTTTCTTGCACATTTTTTTCACCACTTAGAGAACATTTAACACAAACTGCATTCAAAATTTAGAGTTCAAGAAACCTTAATTTTAATGATCCTGTGCTTAGCATTAAAGTGACAAATGAATACAGATATATTGATTTCTGTTTCAGTACGCACAAACCATAGAATAAAAAAAATCTGAGACAATAATGTTCCTCTTTGTTATATTCTGACATAGGAAACAAGGGAATTGTATATGTTTGACCTTACAAAGTTTGTTTTTATGCTCTGAAGCTGTTTGAAGGTTTGGCCATTCTCGTTTATTCTGGCAGTTTCAAGTAATGCCAAAATCCGATATACAGAGGATTTAGAATCTAAAAATCTCAGACCTTACCTGAACGGATAAAAATTATTTAAATGCAAAAATTAACTGAACTTAGTTGTGCTAGAATTTTGTGTAGTATATAAGCACCATTCAAATAATTAAATTGTTAGTAATTTAAATCAGTTCTCTAATTAAAATAGTTAAATAGCAAAGCATTTTCAAAGAGAATAAGATTTATTATAGAATTTTTAGATGATACTATTATTGGGGTTTTTGTATGGTTATTACAGCTCAAGCATTTCATATTTTTATATCTATTTGGCAGTACTTTTTTATTAACTATTTAACTCTCCCTTCATTAGGAAATAATTTAGCAAAGTTTTAAGTGATAGTCGTAGCTATTAATGTTTCAAAGTATTTACTGGGAAACAAAGTTTCTTTTTTCCCTTAAATCCAACAAAATTTTTTCACAGGTTTACGGCAATCATTTTGTCAAATAATATCTTTATTTCTGGTGAGCAGATTTTTTTTCAGATTTTAAACAGTTGAAAATAGACAGTTGCCTTGATGAAGTTGCTCACTGATCATTTTCCAAGTATGCTCTTAGATGAACAAAGAGCATATTTCAGCTTACTGTCAGATGATGAAAACTAAGTATCCTAATGTATTTTCTTTACCATCTCTGAAACTGCTAGGATATTTGATGCAGCTATGAATTTTTAAAACATTTTACCAGATGTGTCATATTTTGAATATTGTGGTGAGGATTGTCTTTTTGTATTCTTGCTCATTTTCTGTTTTGTCTCTGGAAGCGATCTTCACACCTCACAAATGTCTTCACTTGGGATGGATGAAGGTGAATGTTGTCAATGCTTTGGGGGCAAAATGTGTATCTGGAAAGAAAAGACAGCATGTGAGCATAATGTTGGGTAGAAAGCGTAATGTTAGAATCTCCTATTCTTTATCCTGTCTTGGACAGGAAGGTGTCTTTCTGTTTTTATAGGCTGGTGAGGAAAGAGCTGGATCTGCCTGCCAGACCAAAGGTACAGAGGAAAAGAGGAGCAGGCAGCTCCTGGGAAATGAATGCATTGTGCCCCTGTCTCCCTGTGTCACTGTGCACGTTCTCCACAGCACACCCTGACAGTCACTGGGGCATTGCCATTGTTCCAACTCACTGTTCCCACCACGGTGGCCCTGTTTGGGCTGCTGGAATACTGGTATTTAGCTGGGAGGTTGCTAAAACTCAGCTGTGTAGGGATCTAACATCAGCAACTGCATATGCTGCAGAAATGTTGGAATCTGGTATTTTATTGCTGTTAATGTTCTGTTTGTTAACTGCTTTTTAAGTTTATGCTGTTACATCTCAAGTCTTTGCCATTAGATAATCTAACAAAGGAACATTCATCATGTGTACAAAGGTCACAAACATCTAGAGGTAGAGATGTCTGGAGATAAAATACTGTCAACTATTCAAATGCTTGAGAAAGCACAAGAGAAGTCAAAATACATTTCGTGTTTACTACCTTTTTTAATTATTGAATTTCCAAAATTGCTAATTCTGCAATACACGATGTTTGGTCTTCTGAGGAAGGCAGAAATCTACAGACCTTTTTCCTTTGAAGGAAATACTTTTCCTTGAGTGTCCTTTGTTTCTCCTTTTAGAACCACCTAATAATCTTTCATTCCTCCCCTAAACATTAATGCAGTGTTTCAGTGATAACTGAATGTCACTGCCCAGATTGCAAAGAACAAAACCCAGCACATAATCAGTGTCCACTAAAAGCTTGGCACAAACTGCTTCCACTTGCAGCAAAAAAAAACCCAAAGGAGCATTAGATACCAGCATTATTTTTTGTCACTATAAGTGTCCCCCTCACTTAATCATTTCCTAGATAAGGAAAGTGGTACATCAGCAGTATTTGGCTTGTGCCAGGTTACTGGCACAGCTGCACTGGATAAGAGCTTCCCAGTTAGGAAAATTACATCTCACCTTCATACTTTTTATCTCAAGGTACAGGAACCTGTACCTAAACAGAGCTCCCTAGTTTGCAATGTATGCTTGGCTTTAATTTGCTTTGCCAGCTAGGTCAGTACTGATGTTGGTGATATTAGAGAAACTCCTTTTATTTTAATGGCAGGAGCACGTGCCAAGTAGCAGGTTAGGAAAACACCTCCAAAATACATTTTTAGGAGGATTCAACCTGGGAGAATATGATCCTTCCTCTGTCCCCCAGCACACACAGATTGTCTTATGAAATGTCTCTTTAAATTGTCTAATTTGTTTTTTGTGTCAATATTAAGGAGATGCAGCTCTGCCAATAAGTTGTTCTGCAGGAAGTCTGCACCAGTTGTGGTGGTAAGGGAATGTACCAAGGAAAAATTGCCTTCTAAGACTGAGCCTCAGTTACAAGGTAAGGCATGCTTTTCTCATTAACCTTAATTAAACTGCCCAGTTAAAATTTCTCAAAGGATTAAAGCAGTGAGAATAATTGTAAGTTTCTTATATTCTGTCTTCTGGCTGAAATTTCTCTGTATAAGTAGGCAGTTTCAAATGTGTTGTCAGCATTGCTGTATGTAGAGAACAAGGCTGCTCAGACTTGGTGATCCAGTTTCAAAGCAATAAACCAGGGGAAAAAAACACCAAAAATAATCAGAGGACTGTGTAGTACAGCACATGATCCTTGTAATGAGTATTTTCAAGAATGGCAATACTGAGTTTCTTTAGGAAGTAGGTATTGAAAGTAAAATAATCAAGATTTGGCATATTTTTTGTAAGTAGTAATCTGAATATTTCACGATGTTAATGTTGGAGTAGTCATTTATCTTGCATAGTATCTTGTTTCATTGAAATTTCATATGGTCCTTATGCAGTAATTCCATTCATTGGTGTGACTGCTGGGGCTTGTGTTTGAACTGGGATAACCTGTGTGCCAAACACCTGTGGTGTCACTGAGAGCTCTCATTACACTTACTTTTGCTGTGTTTCCCCTGCTTTCACTCTTATTGCCTTCACTATAAGTCCTGGTCGACGGGTGCCTTTTGTCCATGGTATTATGGTTTGAAATGTGTCCCAGATATTTTCCCAAACTGGAGTTCCTTCCCATTTCAACTTGATCATTATGAGGTCACCGATATCAGTGTCCAGGGTGATGAGAAAGGAGTAGGTTTGATTCCCAATAATACCTTCAACTCTACAGAAAACAAGGTGAGAATAATGGTGTCTTAATTATTATGAATTAAAGTGAAAAAATAGGATTTTTTTTTCCCCTGAAAACCAGAAAAAGAACTGTTTCTTCTCCAGGACAAAACATTCATGTCTCAAAAATGTTCTTCCTCCAGGTGCAAAAAAGTGATGAGACAAGACAACATGCTAGGAAAGAAGCAGAAGTAGCAGAAGCTTGAACAGCTGATGAAGCAGTAGTGGTTTCTGACAGCAAATAAAAGGTGTCCCATAATAGCATCTATGTTACAACTTCTGCCTGCTTGAGCAAATGCTGACCCACACTCTTGCTTTTACTTTCGCTAATACACATTGTGTCCATCATGATAAATATCCAAAATTCTTTATCTTAATTACAGTTGATTTTTTCATTGGTGTTTTAATTGATTACACCTCCCTGTCTTAGCCATGGAATGGACCAAAATAAGCGCGCAGAAAATTTCCCAAATTTACTGTTTGTTTTCTAACAATTTTTTTGTGCACAAACTGTATCATCATTGTAAGAACTTGTGTCTTTTGGGGGGCATGAGTAAGAGAGGACAATTTCCAGTTCATGTTCACTTAGCTGTACTAAACCATTTCATTCACAGCATGATTATCAATGTGATATGATATTACAAATTGGCATCTTTTGTCACATGTGCAAATGACATGTGATACAATACTCACAGTGGGATATGCAGGTTTTTAGCATCCTCCTTAGTACCTGCCAGAGACATGGTGAAAGCTGGGTCTATCGCCTTGCCTTGGATTTCATAGATGATGTGGATCTTGAACTGATAGTGATACACTGTAGGAAGGAAGAATTTGCAAAAAGTGGCCAAATGCATGGTCAAAGAATCAATAGATTTCTTAGTCAAAAGAATTTGGCCTTTCTGAGCAGAAAGTTGGTGGTTATTACATTTTACGTTTCAAACTAATTTGTTGAAATTAAAACATTGTCGGGTTTTTTTGGTTGTTGTTGTGCTGTGTAATCTGTTAGCACTTGAGGCCCTGTTTCTTTATTTAAAGTGTGGAGAGAAAGGTAATCAGTGTTGAGTTTCTTTTTGGGATAAAACATTCTTTCATGGGAACTATTTCAGCTTTTCTGAAGTTTAATTGTCAGAATTCCTGACCAGCCCTCTATTTAGTGACCAGGCAAATCCGTGTGACTGGGCATGACTGGAGATGTATGATATGATACAGATCAAAGACCTTATGCAACATGGTCAGACTGTTTCTCTGATCAGCTGGAAAATTGCCCTGCAAAACAGATGACTCACAAACCTTCCTTGACTGCATAATGGTATGTTGTGCTTAACACACATCTGTTAACAATGTCATTAATGCTTCAAGGTCTAGGGAGTTTCTAGAACAGTACTGTTTAGAAAAGTCTGAACTGAGTATTGTCAGCATGAAAAATGCCTAAGAAGTCATCAGTTTGATATTTTATAAATTATGAAAAAGAAAACTCCAACAAAATGCATTTCAACTATGTGCATACAGATACTGTCAGCTACATTTGAATGTCCAGAGCTCTTCTATCTGGTTATTCTTCCAGCAATCTTCCAGACAAAACTCAGAGATTTAGATATGAAGGAATATTATTGCACGCTAGTTCTTGAGTAGAGCCTCTTTACCCACTTCAGTCTTCACTACATCTGAGAATGGCTCCCCATACTCCTAATGGAATCATCTTTTTCTGCATATGCACAGATAGTTGTTTTGGGGTTGTTTTTTTTTTTTTTTGGGGAGGGAGGGCGTGGGGGTGTTTGTTTTTTGTTTGTTTGGGGGTTTTTTGGGTTTGTGGTTTTTTGGGGGTTTTTTTTGGTGCAGCTCAGAGTGTTCCTGATGGAAAGTATTTACTGGAACAGCTGTATCCTTTTGTTATTTTACAGTTGTTGTATGTTAGTGAACAATGTATTTTCTTTTGAAAATGTGTCCCTCAGTAGAAAACAAAGTGGCTGATCCTGAGCTGCGAACCTGATGAAGACAAAGGCAGAGAGGATTGTTTACAGATCACTTTCATAACTAAACTTTATAACTACTGTCTTTCTCTGGGTTTTCTCTCTATGTAAACACTGATTTTTCAGTATATGATCAGAAACAGCCTAAGGTTTTGCTGTGATTATGGTGCTTACTTTAAGGAAAAATCATATAAAAACTCAGGGTCCCATCACAAGTTTATTATAAATGTTAACTTCTGTGTAACAAACTGGGGGTCTTGTTTGAGCTGGATTGATGTATGCTCCAGAATCTAATGTCATTAACTTGAAAATTAAATGTTAGATTTTATGAAGACACAGAGGATTGTGAAGTGTAATGTTCAACTTCTCAAATTTCTTCTGTTTGTGCTTCTCACATGATCCTCAAAATTTTTTTTTAAAAAAAACATTACAAAGATGACTTTGTAAGCACCTTCCCACAGTTGCTGCTTTGTTTGGGAACTTTTGTGAAAGGAGATCATTGTCTGGGTTACTTTTACCCACATATGTGCCAAGGGTGGTTTTTTATGCAAAACCAGTTCTAAGCATAAAAATGCGACATGTTTAATTGAAATCAAAGCCAATGGGACAGAGATATTTTACCCCAAACTGTACTATCTCCTCCAGAGAGGATCACAACACAGTGATCACATCTCAGTGCCCAGGTGTGGGAGCAGCAGGCAGCGCATCCCCAGAGCCTGTCATTCTATGGTTCTGATGAGGACCTGACCCTGACTGGCCTGGAGCAAGATAACATCAGGAACTACACACAGCCTCTGGAGTTTTATAATCTACTCCAAGTATCTTCCTGAGCCATTTTAAACAGTATTAAGAAGAAATTCAGCAAGTTCAGCTGCTCTGAGTATTATTCAGGGCTGCGCAGATCCCTCTGGAGTCATCACTGAATATTTCACAGCTGTGCTAGTGGAAGACTTCCAAAATTATTTTAAAAGTACCTGAATTTTTGTTGGGGTTCGTTTTGGGGTTTTTGTTTGTTTGTTTGGGGTTTGGGGGGTTGTTTGTTTGTTTGTTTGTTTTTAATCTATGCTAATGCAGCTGAGTAACCGGGCACTGTGGGGAGACAAGTTGTATAATGCAAGCAGCCTTTTGAAGCCTTTCTCCTCGTCCCTTCAGTGTTCGTGCCGGGGTGTACGAACACGCGAACCCCCAAGGCCCGGGGCGAGGGGCAGGAGGGGGCAAAGCCCTCAGCAGGAGCGAGGCTGGGGCCGGGGCCGGGGCCGGTGCCGGGGCCGTGCCGGGCACAGGCAGCGCTTTAGCCTGAGGGGAGTCTCCTCCGTGTGTGTGTGGCCTGTGCCCCAGCCCGAGCCGTGCCCGCGCCGCTGCTCCCCACACGCCTCACGGCAGCCGGGGAAGGAGGTGGCGAGGAGGAGAGCTGGGCGCCAGGAGCCCCTGCACTGACAGCCCCTCGGAAGAGGACTGGCCGTCATCGTCCTGTTTGTTCTCACTTTAAAATGTACGTAAACCTTTCCACTGGCAAGGGAAGGTCTGCTCAACAGCAGCAGTGGGCTCTGGCGGCTGAGTGCAATGGAGACTGGTAGGAACGCCCTGCGCCCCCTGTCAGGCCGTGGCCCCTTTATTATCTGATCATACAACCGAAAAAATCCACACTGACTAGATAAAGTAATGTAGTAGAGCTAAAGCCAGAGTGCCAGTCTTAATTTTAGGGCTACAGTTCATCCTTGTAAAAGTCCATGCTATTCTGTTGTCTGTCCATTGTTTGAAAAGTAGTAATTTATATGTCATTTCATAGTCTAATTGCAGATAAAATTTGGGCAAACGCGGAACAGGATGTTTTAGAGGCCTCCCAGAGTAATTATGCTGCTTTTTTTGGCTTGGCTGTATGCCTGCATATGTTACAACAAACCTGCACGGTCCAGTTGTAGGATAATCCTGCAGATCAGGACCCCGGGCATCTGCCAGCCCTGGGCTCCACAGCTCGCCTGGGGCAAGCATGCAGTGTGCTTTTTCCCAAGGAAATATGAGAGCCAGGATCTTGATGAAAGGGCATCAAGATGGCCTACTGGGATTCTCAGTTATCTCAGCAAATTGATTATTCTCACAGATTTTATAAGCTTTAATGAATCAATAAATAGGATCACAAAGCTTAGGCTCAGTCTTCCACTTTGTGATCGATGCGGACACTGTAAGAAGTATTCCCACAAACCTTTGAAGGGCATATGCGCTCTTGTTTTCAGAAAGAGTTGTCTGCTTTTGGGCAACCTTTCCTCCCTGATGTTGTAGCCCAGGGTGTTACAGCGGTTCTTCTTACAGCTGAGGCACAGTCCTTTGTTGAAGGTGTTGATGTCATTGCACCAGTAAGCTGTGCTTTGCTTGTCCTTGTGCAGCAGAGAGTCGATGAACAAATGAACTGACCTCTCATGAGCACATTTCACAGTTTGAGTGATGCCTGAAAAAATGCAACAACAAAATTTTACATGCCCTTGTTTCTTTTTACTATTTCAACCGTAAGCAACTACAAACTATAAACATATGTTATTGTTTCCCCCTCACATCCCTACCCTTTGCATCTTGGTTTTGCCTCAGAAATCATACATCGTAGCAATTTTATTTTTAGGATCATTCAAAAATAGAATGGCTGAACTTCCATGATAATAAACTTAAGTAATTTTCTGTTTAAACTTCTCTTGCCTGATTGTGTCGGACTGTAAATGTGAACCTTGCTCTCATTGTTCTGGCTGTTTTTGTCAATAGAAAATACAGGCTGAGTTGATGCGCAGTCTTTCAGATCATGCCACATTAAAGACAGCAGTCTCATTCTGAATTGCTGAACACTCTTGGATTTCAGATGCTTAGGCAGCAATACCATGTTTTATCCCTGTTAGACTGACAGACTCTTATGTTGAATTGAATTTTTCTTGCAGTTACTGCTTGGAAAAAAGGAGCAAAAATTTTATTAAGTGCAATAAAAATACTAAATAGGTCTGCTATTATGAGAAGTATCCTTTTGTTCTTTAAGTGCCATCAAATTACAAAAATTATTTTGTGCAAATAGGATGTATCACGATGGACTGTTTTATGTCTCCATTGATAAGCCTTGAGCTGATGCTTGGTTTCACATTTGTCACGATTTATCTTCTAACAAGTGAGGCCCAGATTTAGGCATTGAGTGATGACAGCTGAGAAATACTTCCACACTGCCATGTGCTGGGTGAGCAGGGCTCTTTGGGGGTTTTAGTAAACACTTCTGGTTGTCACTGCACATCAAGACCTTTTTCAGTTTCTCCATACATTTATGTTTAGGTACATTGGAAGTGAGCTGCTGTAGATAAAATCTAGATTGGAACACTGGCAGTCAGGTCCTAGAGAGGGCATCATCTGTGCCACCGAAGGACATGGAGTTGGGAGAAGGTGAACTCAGGAGGTGAGTAGTACAGACCTGTGTTTTATTTGATCTGAAATAATTAATGGCACGCTAGACAAATCTGGCTTAATTAGAGTCAATTTTCTCATCTCCCCTACTGCTGAGACAAATACCATTAAATTATTCAGAGGTGCTTGACAGCAGGATGCTCATGGCCTCATTTTCAGGAGTGCTAGGCAGCTCAGTTCCTTACTGGAATCAGTAAAACCAATATGAACTCAAGACATGTAAAAATCAGATAACTGATCTCTAAACAAGAAAATCCCTTGCATATAATGGGTGATAATAACAATACTTAGATGCTGTTTAAGACCACAGTTATGTAGCTTCCCAAAGAGACTCGGTACAGCTGCCCCGCTGCCTCCCACTCTGTGCCCTTGGTTCTTACCAGTGATCCCAAACTTTGCAATGTGGTTGTACACGTGCAGGATGTGACAGCCAGGCTGGAAGGTGCCTCCGTTGGGGTAAAAGTCAAAGTGAGCCACAGGCTGCTTGATGCCGACGCTGAGGCCCATGTGCTGCTTGGTGAAGGTGTGAATTGCATCTACAAAGTTGGCATCATCTGGAGATAGACGGTCTGTTGGTGACATTCCCTCAAACAAGGGGCCAGCAGGGTCGAGGCCTGCAATAAACACCAATAATGCCATTGTCAGGTACTGCAGAAGGGCTGCTCTGCTGCTGTCAGTCTGTTGTGAATGCCTGAGAACAGGCAGCACCTGCTACTTCACAAGGTCTCTCTCTGATGGAAACAATAGTAGTGCTTGTCCTGCGGAGGGTACATGGTTACACCTAAAGCAAACACAGGCACTGTAACAAACACTAACTGGGACATGCACAAGGACACAGGCCCAGAGACAGACGTGTTTGTCAGAGACAAACTGTGCTGGCTGCCAGTGTCACTTGAGGGACCTTTACATCATTCTTTCAAACTGTAGAGGTTGTTTCAGAGGTCCTTTGGAAGACACCAGTCCCACAGCAAGATTGACTTTTGGCCCACATCTGGGACCTGAAACTTTATAAAGCTCCACTTATTGCTTAAAAGCCCTATATATCTGCTATATTTTGTTTACAATAATTCTTCACCTTAAAAAATCTTCAAGACAGATTATTACAGTATTCAGAGAAATAATACTCCACTTAGGGAGTCTTGCTGATTTTTGTTTTCTGGACTTTTTCACATGGTGCTCTTCTTGGTTGGAAATTGATTTAGGAAGAGAATTTTGTACTTATTTTAAAGCTGCATTCAGCTTTGAGGACAAGCTTCTAAATTTGATATTCTTCAGTGGGTACTGTGGAATAATATAGTTGCATAGATACAGCCAGACAAGACTAGTAACACAGGCAACAGGTAGGGAAGTCCCCCAAAGGCATACATTTCTTATTAGCTTTAATAACCTTTATCATTACCAATTTTTGGAGCTTATTGTTACAAGTCTGAAAAACTTTTGCTGAAGAATGCCTATAGCTGTTACAGTAAATAATGTGCTCTAAGTTTTTTTACTTAACCATTTCAAGGTGTTTGGTTCTAATAAGGTTTGAACAAGGAGTGCTGGGGAACTGAAGTCCTTCAGTGCATACACTGGTGTAATACCATGACATATTTCGTAAAATCAGCCTCTTGGCATGCAGGCACTGCCACAAGAACTGATTGTGTAAGACTGTGATATGTGGCAATGAATCCAAGATCAGAATTGTGCCTTCAAAGTACAGCCATGTGTATTTGCCTCACTCCTAAGTCTGATTAAAGTAACGTGTTTTCTCTGATAAATTAAATGTAGCTGATTTGGGTCTAAAATGCACTTCTGTTTTCATTTTGTGTTTTTTCAGCTGTCACCGTGCATTAGATGAGGTACTGTATGCAGTGTATCTATAATATTATAAATGTATTTTCATTACACTCCTAATTAGTACAGTTACAAATCATTACAGAAGGTTCAAAATGTCACTAGTCAATCAAGCATTAGGGTTAACTTTGTTTACTTTGAGCATCTGCTAGGGATGCCCTAATGATATGCTTCTTGTAAAATGTAATCCAGAACTATCATTTTTGCCACAGGAGAACTGTTTTGAATTCACTGTATGGGCACTGTCCCACAACTGAAAGCTCAAGCACGGTCAGACAATTTCCTTAATATATTGTTTAAATTACTAACAATGAACAGTATTTGAATGACTTTGGGTCAAGACCGTGGCCAAAGATCCAAGGTTAGTGGTTTACATTTAGTTTAAGGTGTTACTGGGAATGGGTAAGAGATAAATTTAAGCAATGTGCAGTTTGAGGCTTTAGTATATGATTTCTAGTCCCCATGCTTGTGTATCCTGGATGTCATCATTTGGGCTGAGGTAGGAAAGATCAAAGGTAGAAATGCTATGAGACTTAATTTTCAAAAATATTTTCAGTAAGTTTTCTAAATCTAATTTCTAAACCAATGAGATGAAAACTTATAAACCATGCTGAATATGGCTATTCAACAACTAATTGTCAATATGACATTAATATGTCAAATATCTTCATAACTTGATTCAGTTGACTGTTATTTTTCTTAAAGGTATAAGTCTTTTACCTGTAATTCTTCCAATCTTTTTTGTGCCATTGATAAAACTTCCAGCAAATCCTGAAACATGAGCTCCTAGGCTGTACCCAATTAGATGAGCATTGCTTCTGGAAAACTGAACGGATTCCTGCAAGATAGTGGCAACTTGATTTAGATGAAGAAATGTGAAGAGTAAACAGTGAAATATCTATTACAACCTAAGAATGCTGTGAATTATAACACAAGAAATTTGTATATTACAACCTAAGAATGCTGTGAATTATAACACAAGAAATTTGTATGTCGATGGTGGTTGAATGAGGTGCATGAATCATTCAGTGCATTTCTATTGGCTGGGTATTATTCCTTGCCTCTTTTTCATGCAGCAGGAAAGTGCCACACATTTGGGCACTAAGTGAATCTCTAAGCCATTGTTTTATCCTAATCTTTGGGAAACTGCAGCAAGAATAAGACACAGTGTCGGGATTGAATTCTGCAATAAAAGCAGCAGTTGAGCACAGATAACAAACTCATTTTCCTGTACTAATGTCTTGCAAATGATGATGTCTGCCTGTTTTCTACATGTGGAACAAGGTTAGCTGCCTACATACATGCTAATGGAAAAGTCAAAGTAGCAGGAAAGTATCTCACCTCTAAAGATATATAAAAACATTCCCATAAACAAGACCACTTGCTTTTTCCTCTTGCATGATGAAAGTTTTACAAAGTCATATGAAAGTTTATGGAAGAAAAATATGCACTTCATTAAAGAAATGTGAGTGAAATGAAAGCATTAGCAAGCATAGCATTTCAGAAAGGTTGTGGAGGTGTAAGAACAAGTAAATCCATCTTTTGCAGAGCATCATGTGCTGTTGTGGGAGTCCTCACCTCCAGCCACTGCAGGAACTGTGCTATCTCCTGCCCTGTGGTGCGCGTGTTGCGCACGGCGATGGGGTAGTGCTGGTGAGCCAGAGTCAGCCAGTCTGCAATCACCACGTTCATTTCCTCACGCTGAGACCTCAGGGCTGCTGCCATTTTCCAAATCCAGCTTTCTAATATCCCATCCACCTGTTGGAATTGAAAAAAAACCCCTCCAAACAATAAGAAAATCATTGTTATTGGAGAGCAACCTCTGCCAAATATTTGTTGTGAAAAACATAAAGAAACAAAAACCTTAGTATGAACAGGGAGGGATTAATGCTGATAACTAGATTTTAGGGGCTTCAGCCTGCTTCAGTGCTGAGAATCTTTAGGTTTTGGTAGGCCAAAAAAGAAATTAGGAGTCAATAATATAATAAGGGTATAATAGTGTATGTTTTGTAATAGGAACTCTTATAAGTGAAAATTATGTCCCCAAATACTTCAACTCATCCGGAGATAATTGGTAGTACTGGTGAAAAAGACAGACAGAAATGCCCAGGAGATGTCTGATTTTATTTAAGAGCAGCTATCCCTGTAAGTATAAGCTAAAAAAATCAGAGAAGGGAAGCTGGAGGATTGCTGCCCAGCAGGCATTTGTCTTCTCCAGCCATTCCATTTTGAGAGCTGCTTGTTTTGAGTCATTCTTCTTTGAATACCTGGTTACAATTTTCTCGCATCAAAGCATGTTTCTGATTTGATGGACTAGAATTATTATTTAATCTATCAGATCTAATTGTTATTCTAGTTGTGTGTATTTCCTCAATTGATAAAATAGCCTTATCTCTTCTAGTGTATTAGAATTTGGGAGTCTCAGGTCTGGGTTTCCACACACACTCCTGTAAAAGCCCAACACCTCTGCAAATTAAGTTAGAGTGGATGATGAGCTTCAGTGGCTGCAGCTTCAGGCCCATGGTTTGAGGAGAATGTAGGTTTTGAACAAATTTTTCTTTTTGAGGCTTGGATTTATTTACTAAGGGAGTTAAATGTACCTCTTATTTGTTAAGGGAGTCATGTGCATGATGGGGGGTGTTCAAAATTCCTCTGCATATTTGCAGATGTGCAAGAAAGATCTGTTGTGCCACCTTGTGTGATTCCATTGGTTCTATGAAAATTCAAGGATCTGTTAAAATTGCTTAGTTTCTTATCCTGCCTTTTCTTTTGGTTTTTTTTTTTCCAACTGAGAAGCTGATGAAAAATCACTCTTAGTATTGACATGCTTTTGAAAAAGTTTTTTTTGGTGAATTGGTTTTTTACAGTTTAACTGGAAGCTGTTCAGTGATAATTCATTGATGTTGAAGGCTTTGCTTTCAACTGAAGGGGCTTGTGGAGAAGTTTTTTTTTAAAGGTGTATCTGTGAGAAAGATGTGGGGATATTGTGGGGACTTTTCAAGAAGTCTGTAAAGATGTGGCAGTGAAGGTATCAGAGAAATGAAACTGGTATTCAGCTCTCCAGGGCATAGCACATTAATTCAGCCACTTGTTCAAGCTCTGCTGGCTTTGAACCAGGGCTGCATTTAATCCTTGGCATGGGAGTCCCATGCTCATAGACCATGTCTTCAGAATCTGCTGGCAATATCCACTTTGTATTTTTTCTAGCCATGATAGCTACCAGTGAAATCTATCATCTTTGTATCACAGCCTTACTTCTGAAGTTGCTTCTGTAGCATAATGAGGAGGAAAGTATATCAAATTGGTTGTAGTATGAATTAAAAATAAAATGTGAGTTCATACCGACCAGCCATGGACTATCATCACCAGAGGAAGGGAGGCATTGAAACTGCATTTGTCAAGAGTCTCCAACTGATTAACAAAAATCTGGCAGCTGCCTTCAGCTGTGTCTGTGTAGAGTCGGAATTTGGTTTTGAAATTTTGCTGATCTTTCTTTGTTGTAGTGTGTTCGCTCTGTGATCCCAGTGCCTCTGAAATGAAATTTGTGACAATAGTCATCATAGGAAGGAATTGAAAACCTGAAGAGATTACTAGTGCAGCACAGTTTGTAAAACAGTAAATGAGTAGGCTTGGAACTCTTCCTATGTCTAATTGTTTCTTGTTCTAGCTGGGCCTAAGCTGTACATTTTGAGTCAAAAAAGTGATCTCTTTCGAAGTCTGAGATGGTCTAGATGTGCTCTGAGTCCCTCTGTGAGCAATAACAGTTACACAGCAATAGTGATCTGATTGCCAGGGGTCTTTATAAATGCATGAGGATTGTAAGATCACAGTGCAGGTGTTATGGCTTGACCATGGAGTGCATCCACAGACAGGAACATTCAGAGGCTCTTAACTCTGCAGAGCATTTCTACTGATGTGCATTTGCTGGTAATTGCTGAGCAAGCATCATTACACTAAAATAACCATTTTATTCAGGGTTATAACTGCTTGGAGACCTGGGTGACTGCTTGAAACTGTTAGACCACATCACACTTTTTTTTTTCCCTCTCTGAAAAGGCAAGATGAAATGTTTTTCTTTTAGTTGTAATGTTTTTGATGATTTTGTTTTTAGATAAAATAGCTTGGTGCATTTACGACAGCATTTTCAGAAATGTCTGTTAAGTAAGAAAGTGGGAGCAGTGTGAACTGTGGTCTTATGGCATCATGAGCTTAGAAGGAAAAAACATAAAATACAGAGCAATTGCAGAAAAATAGAGTAAAATAGAGCAGAAGTTTACAAAAAGCACCTTGTGACATGCAAGCCTTTCTAGTGAGATGTCAGAATATTTATTTAGCTGAAAAAACTCCATATAATAAATGTTATTTAAGCTGGAAAAAATGGGGTTTAGTAGAAGTGAAGATGTGATGAACTAGATAAGAAAGAGGTTACAGTTTCTAGTGTTGGAGAGGGAACATTTAGGTTGGAGAGATTTTACTGATGGAGTTCCTTGGGGATGATTTTTTGGCTAATCTTGTTTTAATATTTCCATTAAAGAAGCAGCAGGAAAGGTACAAGACTGACAAAACATGGGATGCCCTTGCTAATACCAAAGCAGAAGACCAAACCATTAAACGTTAAGAGCTAGATGACAACTTTGAAAATACAGCAAGAGAAACTGGTAAAAATCTCCTACTATGAAGTGCAGGGTCATACAGTTGATAGGAATTTCTCTGTAAGTGGGACTCATAAATTGGAAGTGACACAAAGATAAAAAAACTTGACTGAAGTAATCAATAACAAAAGTCCAAAGTGACCATAAGTCACTGCTACCATTTGACTGTGAGAAAGGAAGATATAAATCCAAGATGCATTAAGGTAGATGCTTTTGGTAGGAAGAGAGGATGTCAGTTATAAGTAAAGATAAGTAAATCCAGAACAGTGTGCATAGATCCTGTTGCCAGGCACATCTGTGAGAAAGATGTGGGGATATTGTGAGCACTTTTCAAGAAGTTTGTAAATAATTGGCAGTGAATACATCAGAGAAATGATCCTGGTAGCTTCATTTCAAATGAAATTGGTGGTTCAGGTGCTACCAATTCCACAATTCCATCTGCAACAGCTGCTCACCAGCAGCACTGAAATGGTCAGGGAGAAGGCTTTTGTTTTAATTAGACCCAGCAACTAATGAAATATGTTTTCACTGGAGGTGAAAATCAAATATTTTATTCAATGAGAAGTTAAAATTATCTGTGTTGTAACAGCACTGGAATTAGTTAGATTTTAGTTCTTATTTTTCTTGCATAAAAGTTCCTTAATAGGAACTTAGGGTTTAGGTCAGACTGTTTTTTACCAGTTCAGTTTGTTACAAACATTATTCCAGGTTTAATTTCAGTGTAGTGATAAGACATGCTAAAACAGCATGTTTAATTTGTTTATGTGTGTGGCAGTTCTGGCAAGAAAACTCCTAAACTGACCTGCACTGGATGTGCACTGTTTTCTATTTGTTGCTAATTATTGTTCATTATGTTTCATAGCTGGGAAACATTATTGAAGAAATTTATTCAGCCTCGTACAAGAGGTGGAATTTAATATGCTCCAAAGTTACAGAAGGTTTGATTGATAAAATTTGTAGCTTCAATGTCTCACGTTTTCCTTTCAGGACACTTTTAACTCTCATAGGACTAAGTCTGATCACTTCTTTCTTACAATGCCCACTTTAAAGAGTTTCTGTTGGATTTTTTTTTCTCTTGCAAAGGACTTAGTTTCTGAAGTAAGTTAGATCAGGAAAGTGTGAATCTACATAAAGAACTGAAAATTACATAGAACTTTAATGATGTTGATATTCTTATCATCTGGTTTATTCAGCCTTTGGAGAGTAGTCTCTACACAAAAATAATCACTGTGTTCTATTTTTAGCAGTAAAAGAAAAACAAATCAAAAAAAAGTAGCTTGTGCTTGTTCCATTGTACGCATCCTTTCTTTGTTTGATGCCTTGTTTTCATTTTCTTTTTGCTCTCTCAGTGTTTGTGCAGTGCAAGGGCGCTTTGTCACTCTGTACTGTTTGTACATAGTACAGAAAACAAGTCTGATAAAAAGCTGTTTTCTTTAGACACTGGCTGGAAAGTGCTGCAAGTGCTTTAATGGCTGAGCATTGTTTTGCTGGTAAATCTGGGAGAGGGGATTAAAAATGCTGATTGAATTTCTTGGCTGTCAAAAAAGTTAAAAAGTTCCTATAGATGGGATGTGTTATTCAACAAGGAACTGCTTCAATCTGTTAATCTACGTGATGACCTGGAGGAGGAAATTGTGTCTGAGGAGCCTGGCTGCCACAACAGACCCTGGCTGAAAGTGTCATACCAGTAGCTCGGTGACATGGCCACAGGGAACTGGGAAGTTTCATAGGTCAGTTTGCAAAAACAGCACAATTCAACTGCTAAAGATTTTTTTCATGGTAGTTACAGTTAAGCATGCAGAGATCTCTCTCAGCCTCCAAAGAGTTTTGCTTTGGAAAAATACCAGGTGAGCAGCTTGCTGACTTAATTTCCTTTTTCTCAGAGGATGCTTCTCTGACATGAATTCTTTCAGCAAAGGCAGTGCAGTGTGGCCACACTGATCTGTGTGCTTCCATGAATTACCTTCCCACAGAGCAGCGCAGTAATCACCGGCAAGAAAAGCTATTGTCAATTCTTGGCACCCCAAGGAGGTTCAGCCCTTTACCTTTACTTTGTACCAACAATGTTTCTGTGAGGTGCAGTAAAGACTGAAGGCTGGGTTTGTAAACATCATTGCAGCATACCAGATTTTTGTAAAATGTTTTGGAGTTAGTTTTGGGCAAACCAGAGCATTTTTAGGTTTGACCTGAGATAATCATGTTTTCTTATTGAAAAGTAAAACAAAGAGAGATTCCCAGCTGAACAAAATAAGCAGGTTGATCCAGTAGACTGACTTTGGTTGAATCACCCCAAAAGATAAGAAGGCATTCCTAAATACAGAATTTTGGAGTCCTTTCTGAAATTTCCAGATGTGGTAGCACTGCTTTAAACTCGTTAATGAAAACTCTACTGGAAACTAGACAAAGGTCTAGATGCTGTCCAGGGTTTGAAACTATAAATATCCTGTATTTTTCTGGGGGAGAGAGATCCACAATTGAAATATATTTATGTATCATATCTGATTAAATGTAAAAATACAGCTACAGAATATCTGCTTCATAGCCCAAAAATTGCCTAAACATGTGAAGTACTGAGGATGAAATATAGTAGAACTATCTAATGTTAAGAGCAGAATTTTAGTATTTGCTAAGTCATACACTTTAAATTCATTTTACAGTACAGCATAAAAATTTTGAGTAAAATTGGCATTTCCAAGTAAGGAAAGTAGCTTTTCCACTTAAGAAAAATAATGTTCAGCATCCTTCTTCTTGTCATGGAACTTGAGCTGAAGACAATATTTCAGTGGCTCTAACCTAATCCTTAGACAATTGAAAAATTAATTAAGTAAATCTGAACAGAAGTTTGAAATTTGGGCTGTTGGTGTGTTAAGGGTAGATAAAAATCAGGCACGTCAGGATGTGAACACACGCCACTATTTCCAGGTCCTGGCTGCCTTGTGACCCCAGCAGCAGCCTCTCTTCATGGTCATGAGTGTATTTGTCTGAGCCCTGATAAACCTCCTGCATCTTTTGGGTGGCTTTTCCTGCTTACAGGGAAATGTTTCCAAGAGTACTTATGTATTGTAATCATATTTTAGTGTCACCAGTATCCAACATATTGCAGAAGCAAATGGCACAACAATTCCCCAGAACCAAAGAATTCTGTTGTGAAATTGAGCAAAGGCAGTGATGTGTTAATGATTTCTGTTTGTGCCATGGGAAGTGAAATATATCACAGATCCCCTCATTTCCAATAGCAAGATTTGTTTTTAATCACTCAAAAGAAGAGCTAGTATCTTGGCAGTGTTCAAGTCTCTCAGTTTGACAAATACTTCTGTAGAGCTTTTCATTTTAGTTGATTTTTATTGTTCCTGTCACTTCAAGGTTTTTGAGTGTCATAAACTAATGGCTGATAATTCCATCTCATGTAGCTCTTAGGGGAGAGCTCTAAAACATGTAATTTTATTTTTGGGGCAGGACGGGGAGAGGGGATTCTTTGATTCCTCCAGAGTCCCAGGCAAGATAAAACAGTCAAAACTAAGGTCTGTTGTTCTTAAATTTTTTCATATCCATGTGTAGTTCCTTTGTGTTTTCACTCCCCTTAACTTGCTCATCTTGCCACATGAAAAGTAGGTATCACTTAGCAAGGAATGAATGAAAAAAAAGCAAGAAAGCAAGAAACAGCTATGACAATTGGATTAAACATTAGCAGGTCTGTTTAGAAAAAGACATTTTGAAAAAAAGCTTCCCTTTCTCTTCAAGTTTAAATGAATGATGAGATTAGATATTAATACGTATTAGATGAATAATTAGATTCTCTATCTGAAAAGTATTCTGAGCTGTCATTTCTAGTTTCTCTTGTCCTGTGTGCATGCAGGTATGCCAAAGGTGAGGTAAACTCACCATGAGTGTAGTTTGTACCCAAACAGCCATGGAGGGAGAGTAGAGATGATTATCTAACTGTTGTTAGCCCTCTGATAACACACTTTTAACCCTCTCTTGGGAAATCCAAGAGGAGAGCACATAAAAATTGCACCTTTCGTACTGAATGTCTTCTCCGTGTGTGTCCTGGCTTTCAAACCACCCAGCCAGTGCTGTGGGAGGTGGCATTAATGACTCTGGAAACTGGAGGAGGATGTGTCTGGAAAGAGGCCAATCCAAAATTCCCTAGAGCTGGTACTGAGGTTTTGTTAATGAGGCAATGGCAGCTTCAGTGGAAGGTGTGTGAGATGCCTGGCCAGAAATCAGCTCTGTGCCTCTCAGGGATGATTCTGGCTGGCTGTGATTCTTTGCCATTAGAGTGCAGAGGATGCCTTCTTGTTTTCTTTGAAAATCAGGCCCATCCAATGTCTACCAGAAGCCAAATTTCGAATTCTTTACTAAAAGATGATTAACACTGGCAAATCTCTATTTTCTGGTGTCTAAATACTGCTGATCTTTCACATAATCTTTATTATCAGGCACTTCTCTCATGTTTTGAAGCATAGTGATCTGAGAAAATCTGTAAAAACTCATCCCACTATTGAACAAATGAAGGATTGTTCTCTTCTGCTCTCCCTGGATCTTGCAGGTCTTTGTTCTGTATTTACCTGGACTGTTTGCAGGAGGGGTGAGGAATGTGGAAATTTGTTTGTAGATGTGTTTATCAGATACCTTGTTAGAACTATCAGCAGAGATCTGTACCCTAGCACTTTCTGGTTACTTTTGTTCAGAATTCATTTCTGGTAGCATGGAGTTGGAGAAAGAGAATTTGATGTTTTGTTCAGTAATAGCAGAATCATGGTTTTTAAAAAAATGTTAAAATGTTAATAGGGAGTTTAGACCTAGATAATACTTCTCTCTCTTTTTAAAAAATTTAGAATGCTTCCTAAAGAAATAACACCCACTCTCCAAACTGTTAACTGCTTTTGTCTTTTTATATCAAGTGGAAACTTCATGGAAGAATGCTGATTCTCAAAACTTGCTACCTATTTGATTGTCTGATTAAATGAGATCAATGAATTTTTGTCTTTTCTATCCTTCATTGTGACATAATTTGTAAATATAATTTAAATCTCCACTAAAAACATGAGTTTAAATACCGTAACCAATGATCTTGTGAGATTATTGCTGCAAGGAACAGGGAAACCAATGCTCAATGAAAGCAACAGTGCCCCTTGACAGCTCAGCTGCTGTTCCAGCAGGAAAATGCATCCAGATCACTGTCCTCTCTTGAAAAGTGTGCAGGAGGAGGCACCAGCCACACAACTCACGTTGTTTGTGGGGTGACAGACACACTGCCCTCTCAATTATCTCATCCAAAGCCAAATATTCTAAATATGAGCCTTTAAGTTCTATTTGTATAATGCAGAATTCCTAAATTGAAGTTAGTGCACCAATGCTTTAATCTGACCTAATGTGAATTTTTTTAACCAAAATCCTGGCTGATGAAACCATTCTCCTTGAGACATGTAGTTAATCTGTAGGATTCCTCACTGGGTGTGATGTGGGAATGAAGCATTTATTATAAAGCTGCTTGGAAGCTGGAAGTGCCTAAGAGAAATTCAGTGAGGATTACTGAGCACATGAACAACTCTGCTTAGTCAGGAGATCTGGGAGCTGGGAATGGCTGTTGGCCTGGGGGAATTGCTGTGTGTACAAACTCTCCCTGCTGAGTGTGCACCTACTTTTGCCAACCATTCTTGAGGGTTGAACTGGGAGGGCCTGGGTTTTATCACAACAGCCACTCTTATGTTTGATGTCGAGCTCTACCTGGCATTACTTTTGACTTACATTTTGGCTGGTTCTTAAAACAAACAACTTGTGAAAAATAGCTTTTGGAAGATGTGTCCGTTGAAAACTTTTTATTCCTTTTCACATCCGAATTATCGGTGTTAATATGTGCTGTTCAGAATTATTAATTATCTGGAAACAGTTGTTAATTTTAAGTAATTAAAAATAATGTTGAAATCAGAATTGACCATCAGCATATTTAGGCTAATTTATATGGAAATCTTTGAAGTTTTAATTTGCAGTTTTGTTGCTGTAAAGTATTGGCTTTTTTTTCTAGTTTGGGCAGGAAAATGTTCCTGGGATATGAAAATATTATCCTGCTCAGCTCTTAAAAAGTCAAGTCAGCTTTTACCCTGACAGAGATGGACAAGAGATAAACAGGAAATCTAGATCAAAGGATTCAAAACTGTTTGTGTATTTGCTCATAACATCATCATTTAGAACATCATTGTTTTTCTCAGTTTAATTTCCAAGGGACCAGGAGAAAACCTCTATTACTTATGTGCATATCCCTTGGAACAATTTCCCGTGTGCTGATACTCTCATGACAGGTGTAAATTTTGCTTTTGAAAAATAGACTTTCTTACAATAGGTAAGACATTTTTTGAGTTGTATTTTAGAGTAGCTGGGCTGGAAGTGGTAGTTAATTTTCTTTCTGTGGCCTTACTTTTTTTGTTGTGATCCTGTAGTGAAATCACTTTTCTGGTGCCAACTTGCTGTGTCAGAAATTCAGCATGACTTCTGGATCACAGCATTCCATAGTATGAGGAGAAGTTAAATATATGCACCCAGAACGTGTGTTTAAAGTTCAGAAAAATGTAAAACAAAACCAGAAGAATGAGAAGAGAGAAACATCAGCATCTTCAGAATATTAGCACAGGAAGGCATTGCTGAGTATAACTCACTTGCTGGGCCATGGGACAATCCTCCAGGGCAGACTGCTGGATAATAGATTTATTCCTGGAAGGCAGAGCCAGGCTGAGGGGTGGTGGGGGTGCAATAGTCACATGTACAACCAGCCTTGTCTGCACAAACTGAGTGAATTGTGGGTTTATTTACTTGTTTATTTTTTGTTTATGATTTTTTGGTAGTGGCTGTTCCACCAAACTCCCCTTGTGAATATTTATGCTTGGCAGCCTTCTGGTATTCAGAAAGACAAATGACTGTCTCAGTTTGCAGAAAGGCAGTGGGGAAAATGAGAGGTAAACAGGGCCTGGGAGATGGTTGAGTGTTGCAGTGGAAAGGAGGTAGAGAGAAAGGGAAAGTGGATACTCAGGTTTTGTTAAGTGGGGGAATCTTCTTGGGTTGAGTATAATTAAATCTCAGGTTACCAAAGTGGCCTTTGTTCCATTCAGGGAATAGCACTAAGCGTCCAAAAGTCTCACTCAGGGTAGTGACTTGGCATCTAGTCCCTTAAGATTTTTCTACTTCCAGGAAAAACTGTGTCTTAGAGGAAATATTGGGAGAATTTTAAAGGATATGTTCTTGGGAGCTCTATTTTGCTTTAATCTCCCTCTCCTCCCTTTCTTCTTGTCTCCATTTCTCTTGCCTCTCCAATAAGTTCCTGTTTTTTTCCATTGTATCCTTTGATTTTTTTCATAATTATTTTTTTTAAATACAGAATTGTTTTGTTTTACTGTTTTTGTCTGAAAGCCTTAGTTAAGCCAAAATAACTGAGAGGAAATCCTGTTTTTGCAGCAGATAAAAACTTTTTGCTTTGACAATCACTAGGTGTGTTCATCCAAGTAAGAGTTTGATGGTTTCACTGATATGCTATTAAAAGGCTTTGATCATTTTAAGTGTATCCTGAATTTCTCCAAACTGATCTTTTACAGTAGATGCCTGTAGATATTTCTTCCTAAACCTCTGCAGTGCACGCTGCTTACAAAAGTTATTCCATGCAATTCTGTCTAGAAATTAGACTTTTTATCAAATACTGAATGAATTTGTTTTAAAATTAAACTCTTTAATAGGAAGAGGAATTTACTGGGGATGTATTTTAAGTACATTCTGTGTACAGAACTAGTCTTAGAACTTTTATTAATGCTGTCATGCAAATCGTGTTACAATTTTACTTGTATAGATGAACAGAGCCCAGAGTATAACAGTTGCCATCACTTGAGCCATAGTTCACAAAGAATTTCTCAAGTACATTTGTTTAGTACTCTAGTACAACTCTCTTTTAGTAAAGGGGCCTCGCAGTGGTGTCCTACAAAGATTTGTCTGTGTAAGTTTGGGGTGAGCCATTATTAAAGTTGGCAAAGTTGTTGCTGAGCTCTGCAGGCCTTTCCAGGAGTCCTGTGAAAACTATTACATTTTGTGGAATACTTGATACTATCTGCATAGTACAGTGCAAAATGGTACTAAAAGTATTAACAGCATAGAAAACTTTGAACAGGAGTTTTGTCCCTTTAGCTGTAACACCAGACACCTTTGCATATGGTGATTCCAGTCATAGGGAAAATATGTACAAAAGGATAAAAGCTGCTTTTTAAAAGTCATGATGCTAAGGTCCAGTGAGTTAGATGGCTAGACATGTGATTTGTGTCTCACTCAAAGCCTTAAATCTCAATTTCAAGAAAATGAAGTTGCCTCTTGGCAGCACTGCAAGGGCACACAGTGCTGCAATTTTAACCCCTTACTGCAGTGATGGGGAGAATTCAGTTTCTGGGCCTCTGGCCGTATTTGAGATTTGGGTGCAGAATTCCAGATTTGAGATGGCCAGAGGAAAAAAAGTACTTTTTTTGTTTCCTGGTAACTTCAACATTTATAGGCTTTTAAGGAGTTCTGAGACAAAAACTCTGGAAACCAGAAGCAGTAAATATGTATTAGAGGGCAGTAAAGTAGTGCTGTGTAATAGTATAATGCTATGTTAGAGTATAACTTGGTTCATAATTGTCTATTATAGCTCTGTAATTTATATAATTAACTTACATAGTGTTGTGTAAAGTGCATACACACATAGAAACATGTGTATTTAAAATATATATATACACAGTTGTTAAATGCTATTTATAAATACTACGATGCTTACATGCACTTAATAAAGCATATGACATTCCTCTCATTATTACAGCATTTAATGTGAATGGAACATTACTTTGGGCATTTGTCTTAGAAGATTCAAGTGTTTAATATTCAGAGACCATATACAAAAAATATGCAATTTCTAAATCTTTGCTGTGCATCCATACATTGCTGAGCACTTTTTCCAGGCCCAGAGCATGGTTCTTAATGCAGATGAAGGACATGTGAGCTGAACAGCTGCACTAGCTTGGATAACCTTCAAAATGCTTCAAGGCATAAGTCAACCACTAATTTTCAAGATAAATTTTAATTTTTTTTCTAGACCATTCAGTATTGATAGCTCTCAAACCAGATTTTTAGGGGATCTCTGGTTAGATCTGTTATTTCAGTTCCTGTAGTCCTAGGTTATTTGAATTTTGCAACAGTATGTCTCATTGAAAAAAAAGTTTTAACATTCATTTTCAGTTGGATTATTTACTATTTATATGGGGGTTTTAGCAGTTGTAGACTGACATGAACCAAACTGGGAAGGTTTAAGTTGCTTTCCATATTTTGAACACAAAGAAATGATGAACAAAATCACTGTGTTCCAAAGTGAACAACAGCATGATTGTTAATGTATTTGATTTTTCGGGTATCTGAAAGCAGACATAACTAAACCTATTGTGCTAAACCTATTGCCAGAAAATTGGGAAAATCAGTGTATGATCTGCAAGTATTATTTGGAAATTTGGAATTCTTGTTCCAAAAAGCGTCTCCCAATAATTTGCACTGAGTAGGAGTGGACAGCAGAATGAACTGAAAGCCAGCCAGACAAAGGGTTCTGCAGGGGTAGAACAACCCAGGGTTGCTTCTGTCCATGCTGGTTTTGGTCTATGAACAGGAAATGTGTCTCCCAGTCCTTTTTGTGAACACGTTCCTGAACTAAATACTATAGTTCAAGCAAAAATATATTTTTCTCCCCACATTTGCATTGTTTTCCTACTTGGGATGGGGTTTTATTTTATAACTAGTTTCCGTAGCTGGAAATACAAACTTTATTTCATCAGCTGCCCTTGCTCATTCTCTTTAGACTTTCCACCTTCACAAGTTTATGAATTTCAGAAGAGAAATCATTCCCTGGAGTTTCTTTGATCTCTGCTTGTGATGTCTTGTTGATGAGAAATTTATCATAAACTAGCTGAACTATGAATGAGTTGTTGAAATTTTTCACACATTAGATTTGCTGGTGGATGTTTAATGAAGCAGCCTTGTGTTCTGTCACCCCGAGTTGTTCAATGGAATCCAAGAGGGCAGCACCATGAAAGTCTGCTGAGGCCAAGCAAAATGGATCTGCTTTCATGGAAAAACATCAGCAAGCATGGGCAATATTAAATTTTACTATAAGCTTGTGATGTTTATAAGTTTGAAGTATTACACCTTTCCAAAAGGAGTGTCAGTTTTGCTAAGTGAGGCCTCATCTTCTAGGAGTAAAGATTTTGATTGTGATGTTTGCTGGGATTAAAAGAGAAGAATACTCCATAAACTTAAAGGTGAGGATGGAATCATTAAACAGTGGATATGTTAAATCTGACAGTCTGGAAAACACAAGCAAATTCAAGAGTTCAGTTGCCAGATGCTGCAAGGGAAGATGTTCAGAACTGATCTCACAACAGCAAGGGTAACAAAAAGCCTGCAATTCCTCTTTGAAGAGATTGATTTAAAATATTGTGAGCAATGTGAAGAAGAAATGGATGTTTATGCTACCTTGTTCTTCCTAAATGTTAATTTTTAGATCGAGCCTATCTATATTCTACTTGTGTTTTAAGATATTCATTTAACAAGACTTTCTGGACTCATATAAATAATCCATCTAATGTACACATTAGTACAGAAGAGTAATTTCCCTAAATCTAATAACTGAGATTTATTTGCATTCTGGTTGTACCTACAGGCCTGTTCAGGATAGGAGCTCCATTGTGGCAAGTACTGCCAACCATCCAAGATTAGGGGGTCGGGGTTTTGTTCCCCTGAGTACAAAATGATTTAGCAGAATTTTTTATGAGTTTGACTTGTATCATTTTCATATCCTTAAACTTCACTTCTGGGGTCTTTAGGTGTGTGTCCCTCTAAATCAAGTTTATATTCTTAATTCTTTAAATTAAGAATATAATAATCTAATAATCTTACATCTTTAAGATAATCTTATGTGTTTGGTTGACATATTGGAGCTAATTTAAAAGAGATGTAAGACTGGATGTAGCAGACCCCAGTGGGAGCAGGCAAACATGGCTGAGTGGAGGCATTCAGGAGGAGACCCTGTTGTTCCTCAGGGTGCTGTGGGCACAGCAGCTTTCCAGGGGTGAGGATCCCTGCTGAGCTTTGCTGTTCAGGGATGCTGGGCTGCCTCTTGTAGGGTGTTGTGACACCAAGCCTTGCCTGGCTGTACCCTGGCAGACATTGCTCTGTGGGCACATGAGACTCGTGAAGATTTTGGTGGTGAGGGAGGAACCCCAGCTCCCAAGGCTGAGCCTAGACCTGGTCCTGGCAATTGTACATCCATGGGGGTGATAACGGGAAACTCAGAGGAATTCTGAATTCTCAGTTCCCCACACCTGAGCGGCTCAGACATGGTTCTTGCTCTCATTTGATTCAGTTCACTCAGCCAGCATGTGAAAATGAATTTTTCTTTCTAGTGGATTAGTTTGCTGTTGGCTTAGCAAGCTAAAAAGACTCGTGCAGAAACTGCATAAGTCAGCGTAAGGAATAAGAAAAGAGATCACAGAACTGATCAGGCAAATTCTTCCAAAACCTCCAAATGTGAAAATCAAATGGAAGCAGGGTGCATCTAAAGACTTAAGCAAAAGGTTTGTCACCCAAAAGCAGTGATTGTAGAAAAATTTACATTTTAATTTACTCAAGATTGTTCTGTGAAAAATATCACAGCCCACTTAAACCTTTTCTTATTTTTCTATTAGCATAAGAAAAGGTATCTTTGAGAGTACTCGGAAAGCTGATTTTATAATCCCTATATTCATTTGCCTAGCACAGAGTATGCAGCCTCAGAAGTTAAAAATTCTCCAAATAGTTACAGACCAATTGTGTTTGGGCAACAATGTGAAACTTCTATGAATTGGCTGAGAAAACCTAATGAGACATTCCTCTGTAGTGCTTGAGAGTGCAGCACAGCCAAAAAGCCTCGTGAATGCAGTGTGGGGGAAAGGAGCAGTTTGTTATCAATCCAGAAATGGCCATCTCACATGCTCAAGCCCAGAAGAGAGATCAGTGGCTCAGCTGAACAGCCTGATAGTCATTTTTGCTGCTTGGTGAACAGCTGCCCGTGCTGAACACAGCAAACCTACCAAAGCACCAGGACAATGTCAGAGTGGCAGATTTTTCCAGCTGTGCAAAGTATGGATGTGACACATAGGGACATCAAGTAGCTGCATTAGGGCCCACAGCAAGAAGGGACAAGGCTGAAGTGTGGGTGTTCCTGTAATTCTCCTGTAACACTCCATAGGGTGCAGCAACAGCTGGGTGCCACTGCAGATCAAAGGAGTGGAACTCTGGTTCTCTGGGGATGGGGGGAGATGGCAATAACTGGGGAGCTGGAGTGCACAAATATGGAGATTACCTTTCTGCATTGTTCTCTTAACTGCTCAGCTTTGTCAAAAGCTGCTTTACCAGATTGTGCATAGGTGGTGCACATAACACCCTAGCTCCTGCTTCTGACTTTGGTTGGCATGTTTTATCTAGAATCTGTCATATTTTGTAGGGCAAAGAAAGTGGAACTGCTATTCATATGCAAAGAATTAAAGACACAAAATGGGAGGGAATCTTGTGTACAACAGTAGTTAAAGGTTCTTCCAGAAGGCTTCTCTTTTCACCATATATAAATTCACTTCGCAGTGTAAAAACATTTTTTTTTCCTAAAAAACCTTTTGTAACAATAGAAACAAAACTATGTAGATGCAGAGTTTCCTTTGCATATAAGAACCTAAATGTGCTTTAGACTGTATTCAGATCATATTACAGCAGTGGACTGGCATCCTTGTCTGCATCCATCTGTACCTGCAAAGAGGTTACCACCTCCAGCTTTTTGTCACCTCCCACCTGCCAGAAATTACCACCTTTACTGTTCTGTTGCCAGTGCTCCAATGTTGCCCATTTGCTGCACGGAAAATCGGCTAGGTTACCTCACATCACCTGTTTTAACTGTTTAAACTGGTCTCATTTCTATTGCTTGAAAGAAATTTGGGCATGTTTATGTGAACTGATCTCCTACAGGAGTTGGATAAAAGTGGTTGCTGTCAGGAAATGATAAAAGTGGGTGAAGTGCTACAGGCAGTAGTCCTTGGCTGACCAAAGGATATTTATTCATGGCCTGAGACACATACATGCAATCATTTGCTAACTTCTGGAAAACTGCCTTACTGATATTTATTCTTCATTCCTTGCACTTTCAAAATGGAGATGAGGTGTATTTTGGGTGTGATGCTTACTCAGTTCTACTGTGGACATTAGAATCTTTTCACTCTTTTCACTGTAGTATAAATATACAGAAATTAGCTATAAATAGACAGAACCCGTGCATTTTATTGTCATCTTCTAGCAAGCAGCTTTCAAAGCATTTTTCAAATTTCTGTGCCCAGAAATAATTTCTAATGGTTCCCTTTTATTAAGCAACAGAAAGCTCTCTAATTATCCCAAGGCTTGCTTTCGTCTCTAAGTCATCATTTTGTTCATCTCTAGTGACCAACCTAGTAGTACAGTCACAAGATAAACAGTACAGACAAACAGAATTATTTGCCTCTTCATGTCATGGCTGGAACACCAAGTAGGTTAATTTATCAGCCTTTTTATTTGGCACTACATTTAGTTCAACCTAGAATTCTCAGAACTAAGTTTTTACATAAAAACAAAGCTATAATAGTCATAGTTTATGTGGCTAAGTCGCAGAAGGTGATAATGTATTATTATACACTGCCAGAACATTTTGTTTTCCATGTCTCCTCTCTCCAGTTCATTGCATAATTTCCTTTTCCCTCTGGTCCATCCCTTCAAAGCTGAGATAATATCCAGTGAACATGCATATCAGATCCTAATTTTTAAAAACACATTGTGTTTAATATTTGCTTTAGAAAATGTAACCTCCTATTGCATTGTGCTGTTTTATCTGGACTGAGAAAATCCCCGTGCCCAGATAGACAATTCAAATCTTCCCTGTCATAAAGCAAAGCAGCCAAATATAGCACAGTGACGTGTGTTTTCCCAAAAAAGATGCTGTGTGTAATGCTGCACATGGGACATCATCCTGTCATCAGAGCAAGGTCTAGAGCTGGAGACTCCCCAGTCCCCCTGAATGTCTTCATGACTTGACACTGAAAAACCAAACCAGACCAAATCCATCATCACCTCTGCTAACTTGGTCAGTAAAAGTCTGCATGATGCAAGAAGTGATCTCACAGTGGATTCTGCTTTTTAGGCTGGAATAATGTGCACGGTTCAGTGCCAGCTGCCAGCACTGCCTTTGTCCACTGCAGAGTCAGC
The DNA here is from genome assembly GCA_013399915.1 of Illadopsis cleaveri. Taxonomy (NCBI): domain Eukaryota; kingdom Metazoa; phylum Chordata; class Aves; order Passeriformes; family Timaliidae; genus Illadopsis; species Illadopsis cleaveri. The sequence goes on along the minus strand of VXBB01005457.1, from coordinate 50,500 downwards.
TCCAGCCAAGTTTGTTCTCATTCATGTCTGCATCTTGGCTGAAGAATGACATTTCTGGTAAAAAATAGGAAATAAGGAGAGCATCACCAGCATACTAATACACCCCAAAGTCCCTTGCAGCCACTCGTAGGCCAGTGAATCCTGCTGAATTAACCCCACAGCGCTGTGACAAGGGGGAATGTGCCACAGTCCTCATCATCCAAGTCTCAGGTTCTCCTGGGAGGCCTCTGTTGGAAAATGCAGAAAAAAATCTACAGGAAAAGCCATTTATTCCAACAGGGCAATGGTTTTCTTGGGCTTGTCAGAGGCTCATAAGTGTAACGAAACCAGCATGGACAGTTGGACACAAAATTTTTAGTTAAAATGTCCAACAACTGCATTCTGTGCTTTACTGACAGGGAATGATGATAGGAGAAATATTCTGTGTCAATTCATTGTTCTTGTGCTCTTTGTACAGCCACAAGGAGAGAGATAATGTGCATCCATACTGATATCTGGGACAGTGTGGGAATTAATGATAGCAGAGAGGCAAAGGTCTGTGCATCCACATTCCCTGGCACAGCACGTCACACTCTTGCTCCTGAGCTTTTCCTCCCAAAGATGCACATCATGCATCTCAGTTGTAATAACTGTAACTATTCACTTTCTGTTCTGTGATAAGAAAAGAAGTGAACACAGGATGATTTTTATCCAGACATTTGTGGGTGTTGTTCCATTCTCTTGAAAAGCTAACTTAGTAGTTTTAATTTAAGAAAAACTGTTGTTCAAGATCAATAAAATGTAAAATGTTAAAAAAAAAAGGAAAGAATGTTGCTAGCAATAATTTTTTACTGCTTGATCAGACACTTAATAAATTATTTCTGGCAGAAAAAGAAAGGATATATTTGAACCTAATTTGTCACAGAAATAGTTCTTACTAGATTGAAACTACTGGGCAATAGATTTGGAGGATACTGAGGGTGATCTTGGTCAGTGAGTCCTTTTGTCCTCCAGTGAGCACATGAGTTTGGCTGTGTGACACAGCAGACATGAGATCTGCTCATCATTAAGTTTACTGCTGTTTTTTCTTTTTTCCAATTATTAACTTGCCTCTGGTTTGGAAATTTAAAAAATCCCACCTTTGTCCTAATAGAGTTTCTGATAGCTAGAGCTACGGTAAACAGACTGATAAAATATTTGAATTATTAGATTTATAGAATTACTGGTTTTCTATGAATTTTATGTAAATATTTCTCAATAGCAATTGAGAAATTATGGGTTTTTTTCTTGTGAATGAAAATAGATAATAGATAATTCATATCTATTGATAGCTGGTGTGTGTTAGTGCTTCTCAGGCCCTGTATCTATCAGCTGGAGATACCTCACATGTTTTCCATAGGGGCTGGCTCAGTTGTTAGAAATGAAAGTGAAGCTCTTTGTTTCCTTTCTTATTTATTTTGTTTTGCAGCAGTGCCATGGGTTTTATTCAGATTTATGGGAGACTGCCTAGACTAAACAACTGCCACTGCAAGCAGCAGAAGTCACACTCTATTCAGCTGGTTTTGAATTAGAACCACCTATTACCCCTCTACAGTGATTTTAATAACTCCCATATTTTTCTGCTGTAGACTCACATAAAGGGCATGTTATTTTTTAAAAGATAAATACATGTTCTTCTACCTGGACCTGACAAATCTATTAGCCAAACCTTCCATTAACAGAAGAAAGAGCTTCCTTTATTTTACACAGGTTCTTTCCTAACCTTTAAGGTAATTAGCTGTAATTATACTTCTGTGTAATGATGGGACTGATATTCTAAGTGTTCTGAATTTTAACTTTAAGCAACGCTTACTCTAATTTCTGTGGGGCCGTGCAGACCTGAGGTAGTGCTCTGGGTTCTAGCCACCTTTGGGGTTACATTTGAAATAGGGGGAGAATTATTCCTTAAAATAGATGTTCTTTTTGTCCTAAGCATAGTTCTTAGACTCTCAGCTTTATTGTGTCTTTTATTAGCAGCTTTACAATTTGCTTCATCTGGACAAGGGCTTTTTGGGAATGGAAGTAGGGATTTTTTGGCTTTTTATTAACAAACCTGATACTCTTGCACTGGTATAAGATTATTTTTGGGGACAGGCTCTGCTCCACATGTGTTTTGTAGCTGCAGTCCTATCTGGACAGAGCTCTTCAGGACAAGTAGAATAATTGGGTAACATAAAAGGTTTGCAGTTGTTTGTACAACCTCTGTCACAGTGGTTCATTTTATAAAACTGTCCTGAGAGATCCTCAGCCACCCTTGTCAGCTGAACTTTGCTAGGCTGCCACACTTAACTGACTTGTAATTTTCACATCAAAATATTTTGATGTGTATTTCCTGGTATATCGGACTGAACTTCAGAACATGCTGGAAGCATCCCAGAAATCACAAGAGAGGTCACAAGGGCAGGGCAGTATTTCTCACAGTGCTTCAGAATGTTTGCAGTTCCAACTACAATCGAGGGAAATGAAGTAACAATAAATTTGTCAAAAATCAGTGACTTTTTAACTTAGTTTTAAATGTTTTTTATCTATTACAGTCTATCCAGTGTTTTGCAGAATGAGCTCTGTTTCCTTCACATGTGCAGAATAATTCATTTATTCCCAATAGAGTTGTCTGAGCTCAGCTTCTCCTGGGAAATTTAGATAGTAAAATGTTATTTATCTGAAATATTTATGGAAGAGAAAAGAAATATAATTTAATATTTCCCTTCAAATTCTAGATAGAATTAAATTATTCCTTCTTATAAGAGGATAAGTGGACAATAGAAGGTCTATAAACATGCCATGAGAAAATGAAATTCTTCTCTCTTTTGTCCCTGACATAAAGTTGAGAGAAACAATCCTTGTATTGGGTCAGAGGCTCTCAGCTGAGTTCTCATCACCCATTTATATTTCTGCTATCCTGAAATCCAGGTGGAAACAGTATAGTCCATAGTTGGCTCATCATCTTTTAAAGGCATATTATTATCTACTGTAATAAAGAAGAGTGCCCAGGGCAGTCCCTGCTGGGTCTGGAATGGAAGTTGAATGAGGAAAACTATGTAAAAATCTTCATAGATTCCTCATTCTTTTTCTCAAATAGGTTATTAATAAAACCTAAAAACTGAGTCATAATCTTGATATAGTTCTGTTTGGACTATATATTCCTCTGGACACCAAGCATGTTCCATGGTGTGTCTGTGGTGCAAAATCATCCCAAAAGGCAGTGATGGTCTAGGGCTGAGTGTGGGACAGCAGCAGCCACCAGCTTCTGCTAATTCCTTTATTCCTTCAGTCTTTGAGCTGCCATGTTCTGTTGAGCCTAGTTTGGCAGCAAAACACACCAAGCTTCCTGCAGCCCTTCAGCCCAGGGTACAGAGCTGCTCCCTGGCACTGCAGTGCCCTAAACCTCCCAGGCAACAGATCAGAGCTGAGTCAGCCTTCTTCATCTTCTCCTTGGCTCTGCAGGGGGGGATGTGTCAGCAAACAGGGACTTTGGCCAGCCTGCAGGGAGCAGGCCTGGACAATGGGGCACACTTTGCATTTCCCATGGATGTGGTGTAGGTGTGCAAACACTGATTCCATTCCTTTCTTCCCACCCCTCGGAGCCTTGAGATTTAACTGCTGCTGTGCTTTGCTCTGTGCAGCTGGGAAAGATAACTCTGTCTGGAGGCAGAAATTAAAAGTCAATGTAGCTGTGAGATATGTGTAAGAGCCTTTATGAGTTTAAATCCTGCTGCTGCTGTATTAGTTTGGGACTAGACATGCCCAGGGCATGTTCTCTGAACATCATTAATTTGAACAAGAGGCTGTAGTGGTTGTGCATGTGGTACCAAAAGTGAGTATTTAAGAATGATGTTGCTGACTCATAGACCTGTCAGATAAAAGCAGTATTCAGAGAGGACACAATAGCTGACCTTTTGCCAGCTTGACTATAAAGTTAACTTCCAGCAGGACTGTGCAGACTGTACTGAAAAGGAAGGCAAAGTATCTTGTGGAGAAAGAAATATGAAGTCTGGAAACAGAGGCAAGCTTTAAGTGACTTATGGGATCTCTGATAAAACTATTGCTCAGCAAATAAGGAGTTTGTTTGGAGGATTCTCTATTTGTATTGTTCTGTTTGTCTTTTAATCTAACTACAACTTCTAAAAACTGTGGCTAGAATGTATTAGTACACAGAGCAATTTGACACACAGCACAGGAACTATTAGCTGAGGCTCATTGTCTCTGTGATGGAGGGGCAAACAACACCTTGACCAAGAAGAGAAAGAGAGCTGGAATCTGAGTCAATGTTATTGCAAAATGAGAGAATAAACATCTCTTCAAACACCAGACCTTATGGAGGATGCCTAAAATTTGCCTAGGTGGCTGGGCCTTCCTCTAAAAGCTGCCTTGCAACAGATTCCTTAAAGCAGGCAAGCTTCATAGAGTCACAGAAAATGCTGAGTTGAAAGGGACCCATCAGGATCATTGAGTCCAATTTCTGACCCTGCATGGGACCTGCAAGAATCCCACCATGTCCCTGNCAATTTCTGACCCTGCATGGGACCTCCAAGAATCCCACCATGTCCAAATGCTTCTTAAATGCTTCTTGAACTCTGACAGGCTTCCTATCTTTTTTCTTTCCTTTTTTTTTCCCTTTTTTTTTGGCATGGAGGCAAACTGTTCTCTTTATAACAGCTTCTGATGCTTCAGACAGCCATTATGACAGGATGAATTACTTCTCTGTATTTAATTATCAAGTTTTTAATTTGAATTTGTCTGGAGATTGGTTGAGTAGAGTCTGCAAAATTGTCAGGCAAAAGAATCTTCTAAAAATAAAATGTTGTTAGCAAGATACTCAGTGTGCATAAGATGAAGGAATTTATAAATAGATTTGGGAAGGATTGAGCTCATTATAAAATGAATCAAAGATAGATTTTTAGGGATATGGCCATGTTTCAAAGTTACTTTAAAGGAGCCTGAATCTCCACTGTGGAGACTTTGTCTCATTCTTCCTGTGGCACCAGGTATTCTCCAGCCCCACAATGAAAGGCAATGATAGGAGAGAGCCTGTGTGGCAGGAAGGAGGCACAGAACTGTCTGCAGCAGCAATCAAGGGCTCTCCTTATTAATGAGCTTTTATCTCCCCCCATATCCTTTGTGTTGGAGGTTGTTTTGTTTGGTTTTTTTTTAATCAGAAGTGTCATGAGTAGCCTCCCTGGAAGGAAAGGTGCATCCATCAGTGGGGGTGGCTGCCAGGAATGTGTTGCCTGCTCTGTGGGTCAGAGCAGGAGGGGTTTGCAGTGCAGGCTGCAATGGGAGCCTGATGTGGGAACAAGGAGTAGCAAAGAGCCCAAGTCAATGTGAAACCATTCCATTTTGTGAGAGCTCTGCTTCTGAGCTAATGCTGTGTTTACTCAAACAGAAATTTACCACCAATGGGATGGAGAGGATTCTTTACAAAAATTTTTCCAGACATACCACCAAGGGAAAGAAAAAAGGAATCAAGCTGTACAAATTATTATTAGGAAAAAGAAGGTTTTTCTGTTAATGATGGTTTCTCACAAAATCTCACAGTGCTATGTAATGGTATTGTATCCAGTTGCTTGCTGCTTGTTATGTTTCAGCCACAGTATAAAAATTGTTTAGATATTGTAAAAAACATTTTTAAAAAGAACAAAATTATGTCAATTTGACATATGCTTTTAAAAATGGAAGTCCTGCTCAGCCTGGCTGTTAGCCATTCATCTTAGCAATGAGACCTTTTAAAGTTGCTTTTGAATGAAAATATATCTGGAAATAAAGTTATTATCTGAATTTAATTGCATTATTTTGATTTCCATTCCAACACTCATGATCTACTATTTGCTCATAATTGGAAAGACAAGCCTTATTCTTATGTTCTCAAACCAATGAGATGATAAGAGAAAGTGTCTGGGCAAACAGTTTGTCTGTGTCATGGGAGGAGAACTGAGACATTTTGCTTAAATGGAAGTACAAGGGAGATGCAGCTAGGAAAGGTTTTTGTTCAGCACCAGGATGAGTGAATTTCCCAGGAATGCACTTTACAGCAACCCTCTGTTCTCCTCATGCTTTGGTTTGTACGGGGGAGTGATCTGGGCACACAAATCAGGCTCCTTACAGCCTAATCCACACCAAATCCTGTGCTTTTAGAGTGTAGCTGATGTTCTCCAGCTGCCCACAGATCCTCATTCCCAGAACTGGAGTAGAACCAGTCCAGAGTGATTCCCTCCCAGCTGATATGCTCCAGCTGCCCAGGATCCTCATCCCCAGAATGGGAGTAGAACCAGCCCAGAGTGATTCCCTCCCAGCTGATGTGCTCCAGCTGCCCACAGATCCTCATTCCCAGAACTGGAGTAGAACCAGCCCAGAGTGATTCCCTCCCAGCTGATGTTCTCCAGCTGCCCAGGATCCTCATCCCCAGAACTGGAGCAGAACCAGCCCAGAGTGATTCCCAGCCCTCCCCTGCCACAGAGGCCTCTGTGGGCTCACTTGGTGCTTAGCACCAAATGTCTCACTGCTCACACCTGCACTTATTGCACTGTAGGACTTCTTGCAGTGGCATGATCTAAATGTGATGAATGATGTAATTATAATCTACAGCAAGATTAATAACTGCCAGTGAAGAAGAAATAGTAGGTAGAGCAAATACAAAATATTTTAAAGAAATAGTAGATTAAATAAAACACACTTCTGCTGTCTTTCTTACACACCATATTCTTTTAGTATTTAAATTTATGTTCTCTTCAAAGTTGAGGGAGGCCGTGGATTAAATATTAAATTCTTTGTTCTGTTTTCATATTTGCTCACAATACTGCATTGGAGTGTGCACCAAAGCAGAAAGAAAATGTGTTTTTATTAATTGAATACTGGAGCCTTTTTCTTGCTTATCATATTTGGGGAACTTATTTTCAGTCTCAAGTGAGATATTTAATAAAAATTAGTTTTAAACCCAGTGAAGAAGTAAAAAATAAGAAGGAAATAAATCTCTTTAATTGCTTTCAAATTCCCTTGTTGGCATGCCATTTTCTATTACTTTCATTCATATTTTGCTACCTTATTGCAAGTAGCACTGTCAGCCTGCCCTTACTTATTTTTTATTTGCAGTTCTGTTTGAGAACATGAATATTTTATCTGACTGCTTCACAAAGCAAGAAACTTCTCAGGGAATTGCATCATTTAAGAACTCGGTTGGGATGTTAGGAGCATAGCTTGATTTCAGGGACCTCATCTTCATGTAATAATATGTTCAGGAATTGTCTTTCTGCTTTCTGACTTACTGGTTATGACTGGAGATTGTGGGGAATGCCCTTATTTTAAAAACCACCTAATTTTAAAAAACACCTAAATTTAAGTCTCTTGAACAAATCTCTTTTTGTCTCCTTCCTCTGATGGGATTATTTCCTTTCCAGGAACAAACCTGATAGAAATGATGAAGTCGCTGAAGTTTGGATTACATGTGATTTTTATGGAATGAGGCAAATTTCCAAAAGTCATGGGGCTTGAGCAGATCCAGCAAACCAGAGTGGTCACATAAGAATCATGAATGTACACTTTTATGTAAAATTTTATCTGCTGCCCTTGAACGCTTTTCTGCTGACTGTGGAAAGCTACTTTGTTAAGAAAAGATTGTTGTGATTTATCAAGCAACTTGTATAACTCCTAATAGGGAAACTGAATGTGATCAGAGAGAAACATTATTTTTGGTTTGAAAAGAAAGGAATTGGAACATTTGGTTTTAGTAATAGTGGCAACTGCAAACAATTCTTGCCCTTTAGAATCCTGTTTACCATCTTGTTGCATGATGAGTGGATAATGATCAGTGTCATTTCTTTGTGTGGTGGCTCATATGTAACTGATGCACAGATTACAGTATGTGTCAATGCTGATGAAAACAGAAAACCAATTTTTCTAACAGAAAATGTCACCAAGAGTAGTCAAGATTATATTCTTCTGATATAGGAGAGAGATTTTAAAGCATTATTTTAAACATGGCTACCTCAGCATTGTTTTCCTCAATTTTGCCTAGGTGATAAAGAAGACAGGCTGGTTATATATCTTGACATTAGAGGTTAAGTATGAAAAGCAAAGTCTGGAGTTCTTTAATTGTTTGTTTTCTATGTACTTTATAATTCCCTGGTTTTTACTGTTGCTTTTACTGTGCTGACCCTCGCAGTTCACCAGGAGATGTACTGGCTGCCTGGAAATGTCAGGCCAACACCAAAGTGTGCCAAAGCAGATTCTTATAGGGTCAGATTCCTCCTCTGAGATAGCAGCTGTTGTGCTAAAGTATATTTAATGTCTTAAACATTTGAACTAGTATATGCTAGAAGATATGGGAAAAGTTCAAAGATACAACAGCAACACATGGCTCTCAATTCAGTGAAAGTGATTTAAAGTGAATAATCCTTATTAAGTGAAATTGTGAGCAAAACACCAATGCTCATACACAAGTTAGCTGAGTTTGGTTGCTTATAAATATGCATTGTACATTTGATTATTTTCATTTTAAAATTCTTCAGTGAGCAGGGTGCTACACCTGCCTTCTAGTCCTAAGATACCAGAATCACAATCCCTCATGTCACAACAACAAACACAGATCTTTATTTTCAGTTCTCTAATTTTGCACACCTTTTTTGTTGAAACAGGCTGGAAACCATATATAATGTTTCCTAAAATAAGCACTGCCCTCATTCTTTGAATGTATCCATGTCCCATTTATTTGGTAAACAGAATCTCTACGTGGATGTTCAAGGCATCCCAGAACCCTGGGGTACTATCACTGCTCAGCAACCTTTACTTGACTTTGTAACCCTATAAATCATTTTTCAATGAGCCAACTGGGTTAGAATCATCACAATGAGTTAGAAAATTAGTGTCTTTTCCTTTCTGTGAGTTAATTATGAGTTAGTAGTGCTTGTTTCTGTTGAACAAATCATCTCTATGAGGAAAAGTGATCCTGATACATTTGATATTAATTTCTGTCACAGTGTTTAAAAGGCTTGATTTTACTCAGATGTCCAGAGATTTAGTTCCAGAATTCCCATTATCCTAATTAGTTCAGCAGAATGAAACTACTCAATACAGTTCCAGGCAATTATTTTACCCTTCAGGTGCTGACATGATACTAAAAGAAATAGATCATATCATTTATGCATTCCCAGAAATACACCTTGTTAGCTGTGGCCTGGAGTCAGGAAATCAAATGTCTAAATAATGAAAATACTACAAATGTGCATTGTTGATAATTATGAAAAAAAGACTGAGACACTGTTGTTAGCATCATGTCTCAGTTTCAAGAAGTGGATAACACAAATAAAAAAGTAGTGACCTTGATTCATTTTCATAATGGTACTATCACTGAGAGAGGGCAGGCCTGAATTTTGATGCTAGTTGTGTATTAGTTTTAGAGGAAATGCATTGCTGTCTTCAGTGTGACAAAGAAAATTATTCAAGATTGGCACTGGGAGGCTAAAAAGAAGGATTCCAGTCATCACTCTGAATACTCTCGTAGCAGCTAGAGGCTCAGGGGATTTTGGTGTCTAATTGAAAGCAGAGGTAATAATACTGATCATGCTAAAATTGTGGCCATTGATGTAACTGGTGCTTAGAATTGTGGAGTTATTTGTTAAAATATTGAGTGCTACTTTAAGGATGGTATAAAGGGGCTGGCTGACCATGGCAGCCACAAAGCTGGTGTGTGGTGTCATGTGGGAGGGACTGATGCATGTCCTGGGGCCTTATTCCCAGCTCTGTGAGCTGACCTTTGGCTGCACAAAAATGTGGGAGAGTGCATTGCCAAGTGAAGCTGGTGGGGAAGCTGCAGCCTCTGTGACAGACATGAACAGGAGCACAGCTCAAAGTGACACAGGCAGCCCCCAGTTTGGGTGACATTGTCAGTTTTCAGCTGGTGGGTTACATGTCCAGCTACTGAAGGGCTGCCATTTGCCTATCTGCACTGAGCTGGGCCTTGGATTTTTTTAAAGCAATGTTCTGTGTTTCTCACTTTCTGCTTTTCACTTTGAAAGGAATGGTAGTTGGAGACACATCTTGCCAATTGTCTTTTAAGGCTTCCAGTTGTTTCCAACTTCTTGCCATAGAGGATGGTGACTTGTTTTTGGAGGTGAATCCTTTAGGTGCCGGGTTCCCACACAGGAAGTTCTATAAGAAATATTTGCTAGTTTTATTTTGGATGATACGTTATTCTTTTGACTCTTTGTAGAAAATTTTTCTCTAAAGGTCATACTGGCAGTTATCTCATAGACCCAAAATAGCTGATTTTAACACATTTCTTTCTCCCCTCTTTTCAAATAAATCCTGCAACTGCTCTGGAGCAGTGCTTTTGACTAATGAGAGCTATTGCCAGGCTTCCCCGTTATGACACTTTGTTAGAAATGTGCCCAACATACAGAAGTGATGGCTCACTGGGCTTTCATCACTTCTTAGCCACTGTCACAGTTAGGATCAGTGTTTTATTTGGAGCTCAGTGATTCAGTTCAGATCTCTCTAATTCTCAAGGGAGGCTGCTCACAAGGGCAAAAATTCAGTTTTCATATAGACTTGTCTTCAAAGTCCTACATAAAACACTACCTTAAAAGGACAGCACTGTAACTGAGTGGGGTATGAATTGTCTGTAACCTGGTAGAAAGGAAAAATATAGCTCCACTATATTAAGTAAGAGCAGATGTCTTCCTTTTCTGACTAAGAGTCTGTTTAGACATTTGTAGAATTCCTTTGTTTTGGAACAGTTTCATCACATCTCTCCTTCTGTAGATCATTTGGTACATGGATCAGATACAATTTTCTCAAAAGCCTATTCACACACAATAGAGCAGTCTCGTGTTTCTGAAGAGGAGCAAGTTCTCTGATTCTTTCAAAGATGTGAGCAAATTCTGCACCATATTGGGTGCCCTTTGGCTGCAGGTGAAGAATTCAACAGCTTGTGGGAGTGCTAATTAGTGCTAATAATAACTTCAATGACCTGCCTTGGCTTTAAAATGCCTGACAGAAATCACCCTGTCCTTGAAGGACAGAGATTTTGTTTCTGTGTACGTCTGATCAGGGATGCTCATGCCTACATGTTCCTGTGTTTAGTGATCACACATGATTGCCAAGTGAGTGCTTGTGTGTGAATAAAAAAGAAGTGGGTGGTGTTGGGCAATCAAGAGGGGAAAAAAGGCAAAGAGACCTCCCAAAAATACTACACCAGAAGTCTGTTATTAAAGGGATTTCTCTTGTAGTCTAAATAGCCTTATTAAAACTAGAAATAGTAATAGGAAAACATTAGATTAGGAATTGGGTTATTCAAAACTAAACCTTGTCTCTCTAATTCCGGTACTTTTTCTGTGGTTACTCTGCTGAAATATGTATGGAGAGTCTGAGGAAAATGAAAGCAGTAATTTGAGAAAGTACACAAAAAGCTCCAAAGTATGAAATTTTTATTTCATCTGGATTAATAGGTTGCTGATGGTGCAGAAAACAATTGTATTTTCAAGGATATTGCCCTAGACCTTTCTAATGTAAATTTTATTAATGCTAGCCAGAAAAATGAATTACTTTATGAGCTGGAGTGATAAATTAGGAGGTTTTCTGACTTCCCTTTCTTTTGCTAAAATGATTTTTGAAAATCAGTCAAATTTGAGGACAGGAAAGGGTCTTTAAAACACTAATAGAGGATTAATTGAGTGATGGAAACACTGGTAAGGTAACAGATTAATTTATTTTTTAAATTGAAGGAAAAAAAATGTGAGTCAGTGTTTAGTTCCTAACTAGACCTTTGGCTTCAGTGCTGCCCAAGCAACTTTAAGCAGACTTCTTCCCTATCCTGCTGCCACCCACTCACTTCTGACCTCCTATAGCCCCATCCTTGCTCCAGCACAGCTGGTCTTTTAACTGCAGAGTGAACAAGATCAGGGAGCTTAACCAGCTAAAAAGTAGGATGACCAAGAACAAATAGGATTGTTTCTCAACTGTTTCCAGTTGTTTCAATCAGTTTCCAAGCTGATTGGCTACAAGAGGAATTGCAGAATCACTGTATGACTCCAGGGAACTGTGCTGCCACAGGGGAGAGCCCTCTGAAGTACCAGCAGCAGTGGCCAGAGGGAAGGGCTGCTTCAGTTGTTCATGTTACCAGGTGGGTCATGAGCTACAACCCTTCCCTTTGCATTAAGATGTCTGCCATCACTGGACACTGGTGAAGCACAAAGCACAAAAAGTCAAGTTTTTAAGGCCTTGCTTTTCCCCAGAGGTGCAAAGGTGTAGAATGTCTTTAGTCTCATTTTGGTTATTGTTAAAGAGTATCCTAGAAATCAAAGAGCAAGGAATATTCATATTTGATTGCCTTATTACGGTCAATTAAGCTTACTGAGGAACACAGTTGTGTGTTGAGGGACTAACCTGATGCACAGCAAGAGGGAAAGTATTGGTTTACTGTTTTCCAACTACCCACACCATCCCAGGGAATGCAATATACAATCAGTGTGGAAATACCCAAGGCAGTTTCAGCTCATAGAATGTCCATGGGGAAAGCTACTACATTTTAATGAAAGGATATCTGACACAAGCAGTGTTCCATCTGGAACTTCTAGGGATCCCGAGTGTTCTGTGCTAAAACAGTTAAGTTGTATGGCTGTGTTGACTTTGAAAAACAGAAACACAGGTAGCCAGTAGCTGAATTGTGACTTGAAGTAGATTGCAGAGCAGCTGTAAAAGATCCTTCAATCACTTGTTATAGACACAAGATTAATCTGTTTAGGTTGCTCTGGACTTGGTCCAGAATGTCTGAAAGGGAAATCAGGAGCAATGAAGTGCTGGGTTTGCAGAGTGCTAAGTGCTGCTCTGATTTCTGTGTTGTGAGAAATCCTTCTCAGCTCAGAGTACCCAGGCCCTGAGCAGATGTCTGAAAATTTAGTTCACTTCTTCACATCAGGATTATCATATTCAAAGTGTCCAAAGGGATTTTTTTTTCTAAAGCCAGTTTAAGAACTAGCATTGATACTTCATAGATTGAAAATAACTAATAATTTAAATATTTTTGGTAGGCCCATAAATATCAACTCTTTGATGGTATTCAGAGGAGTAACATTTTACTGAAATGAGTAGCAAGAGACATCTTAAGGCCAAGCAGCTATCATCAGTGGAATTAATTGACTTGCACCTAATGTTCTGTAAAGTTGGACATTTTTAATGAATATACACAATATTCATAACCTAGATTAGAAAGATAGAAAGGGGCATAGGATCATAAGAGAAATTCTAATCCAAGGTGTAAATCCTATGAATTTACTAAAATTCCAGAGATGGGTTTGGGAGAAGGGATGTGTAGAAATTCCTCTTGGATGGAATAGTACATCATATTCCTGGTTTTATTTTTATTCTCTAAGAATCTCAGTGGTAGTTGTGCTAATTTCTCTTACCTAAAATTCCAGACAGAACACAATATATTCAGCAGCCCTTCCCATTGCCACTTCCTGTGATCTGTGACACAGGGAGATTAAAATAGTAAGCGGCACGAGTGTCTCCTCTGGGAGCTGGATCAAAGACTGTAAGTTTGCTCCAGTTCCAACTCTCCATTGCATTCTTTAGGGTGACACTGGCACTACCAAGCCAGAAGGTGCTGAGGGACACAGTTCTTGGCTGAAGTTTCTTACAAAACTTGCAGTTCCTTTAACATATTGAAGTAAAAGATCACATTGTGGTCAGAGAGCGTGTGAGAAGACACTTAAGGCTATTTAATGGCACACATCAGGATCATGCTGAGCTCCTCTCTCCAGGAAACAGTGCAGAGATTGCTCTTGGGATGAAGGTGGAGTTCTGACAGAGAGAGAAGGCACATTAAGTTTTTGGAAAGAGTGAATCCTGAAGATATCTGTGCCCTGAGGAACATGTGGAAACCTCACAGTGCTCTGTGGGACACACTGCTGTGCTGGTGTAGAATGGAGGCTGGAGCATAGCAAGCACAATCCCAATCCCATGCTTAGTACACTTTCTCTGTGAATTTCACTGTGTTTGAAATGCTGTTGCCTGACTGGCTAGAGGAATGCTTTCAAGGTTTTTCTCTGCCTATGTTGGTGTGCCCCAGAGAGCAGTGAGTACAGGTCAGCTGGAACAGGGGAATTGTCTCTGTGGTGAGGGCAGTGCAGGCCCAGCTGCTCTCACTGTTCATTGCAGGGCACTGCAGTCAGCCACGGAGCCTGGGGATAATGAGGCACTCACTGCCCAGCTGGGGTAGAGATGAGTGAATTGCGTTGTAGTGGTCAATGAAAACCAGAAGAATAACTTCAGTACTGCTCACTGAAATGTTTTGTGTGGGAACCTTTTCAGAGCTTCATTGGAATTTCTGATAAAACACCTCATTAGTACCTCAGCTTTCGTGACTGTTTGATGTCATCTATTAAGAAAACAATGATTTATGATGTTCTGTACAAAAAAACTGTTCCCAATTTAAAGAACAAGCTCTACTTTCTATTCCTGGGTAAGCAGAAGGTAAGTGTGATGGATAGAGAGCACAGAAGATTTTCAGATGATGTGCCAGCTGGCTTTCTGTGTAGTTTCTAGTGCTGCAGAGATCCACTCACTAATGCTTTATGCTGGTAGCTGTGTTTTTTATATCTGAGCATTCTCCATTCCCTTCTTTCCTTCTTTTAGGTCTAGACTCTAATTCTACAGTCCACCCTTCTCATTTCTGCACTGACAGAAGAGCAGGGCAGAGAATTAACTGTTACCTAGTCACAGTTCCCTCCATTTGCCCTATTTCTTGAAAATATACAAAAACTGCTTTGGAGTTACTTTCAGGTGTACAGAGAAGACTCCATTTGTCTCTTGGTTGCAGTTGGTCCTTAACTTGAAGAGCAGATTTGGGGAATCCTGCACAGATATTGTCTGTGAAAGTCTTGTTTTGAGGGTGAACCTCTGCTCTGGGTCATGCTTCATCCAGCTTACTCTCATTTGCATAAAGACATTAAATGCAATTAGGGCTGTCAGGTTTCCTTGTAGTTTAGCTAAGCACTGTGGTGTAGGTGGCAGTTTATATGTTGTCATAGACAAGCTATTTTAGTCAGAATCTGTTATGAAATTGTTCAGATATTTGAAAGGTCATTAAGGTGCTGGCTCTAGTGATTCACAGAAGAGTGATATTGAAACATTAATAGGGACTTGAGTCTAGGATGAGACATTAAAAAGGAGTTCAAGTAGATACTAAGGACTTGATTCAATAGCTCTAGAAGGTTTTGGGGCATTTTTACATAATGTAATTCAGTAAGAAAAATGAATAGAGATGTACAAAGATGTATTTGGCACAATAAACTGGAGGCTAAGTCATTTCCATGTGTCCTAAGAGCACTGCTAATTCATAATGTTATTTCTTCCTCAAGGTTCAGGCACTGAAAGTAACATTATGCTTCAGTAAATAGTGATCAGTTTCAGAAATGCAGTAGCTTTCATGTCTTTCTGAAAATACTGATAAGGGTTTTAAATAGTATCCAGCATTCTTACAAATAATCAAACTTTTCTAAACATTTTTTTGAAGATTGTAAGCTCTCTGGTGAAAGCACTACCTGGATAGTACCATTCAAAAGGTTTTTTGTAGTGAATAAAAGTTGCCCAAACATTTCCTTCTCAAAAAGAAAATCAGAGCTTCTTCCATGTCCCTTCCCTTCTTAGTATCAAACCCTAAAAAGCAAACCTTGAAGGCATTTGTATTGTCCTCCTAAGTCAAAAGTACAAGTGACATAAATATGAAAACTAGCAGTACTATTTCACCACAACACGCAAAAAAAAAAAAGAAAAAAATCAAATGGAAATAAAGCAAACCAAAATACTAGCCTCTTCAGTATGAATATAATTTTCTAACACCTTTTTTGTCAGAAAGTCCACACAATTTAATTATTTGTATTTTTATAACAACTCATAGAATTCCAGTCAAAGGTAAGTTCTGGACAAGTCTCCAGACATGATAATTACCTGGGCAGTATATTAATTATATAGTGATTTGCCTGGTAAATAAATTAGACTGTATTTTGATAGTATATATCTGTATATATTAGTACAACTAAGGAACACTCATACACACCTCTGCCCCCCCAGTTTGACAGAATCTCTAATTTGAGTGACTTTTGGAAATGCACATTGGCAAACATGGAGTTAAACCTTAATTGATGTGCTCAGCATCCCTTATGACCCATTGCTGCTGAAAGGGAGAGGAGTGGTGCTTGAAAGAGTAAGTAAATTCTTCACTCCAGCACTACAGAGTACTTTGAGCCTGAGATGCATAAAGTAGAGCACAAGTGATCTAATATAGACAAGATTTTAAAATGAAAAACTTCCTCTCAGCAATGTTTCTATCTAATGGGTTACAATGTTAGCATTAAGATAGGGGGGAACATGCCAGTGCAACAGGATTTTAGGGTTTGTCAGTTTGTCAACTCCAGACACAAAGCAAAATCAAACATATGTGTGTGTTTTTATTTTTGTCCTTGGACCTGCTCTGTCATCATCCACTATGTGGTTCAGTGCCCTCCTCTGTAAGCAATATACAAATTTAGAAAGTGCTTTTCAGATCAAATATTTCAAGACAGCAGAAGTTCAAAGGTTTGTCTCGTAAAATTTGGGTTTTCAGATTGGACATGCTGGTTTAATTCCAGAGAGCATTATGTGTATAAACACCTTGTTTCCTTGTATTCAGTATTTCTGCATCTCTTTTTTGTTATTTGTTGCACTTGGAGCAACACCAGGAATTCTGGAGGCCAAATAGGAGCCCAGATATAAACAGTATTATTGATAAAAGATTCAAAAGATTTTACAGAACTGGGCAAGCAAACCAGAGAATTTCTGTAATTTCAGCCAACATCTCCTGTTTGTGCAACCATCTTGTTTTAGAAGCATTTCAGCACCAGAAAAAGCCTTTGTTGGCTGATTGTAATGGGTATGTGGAAGGATGTGCAGTCCTATGCAGTTAATGCTTTCTGAGAATATTAGCAATCGTTACAATTTTTTAAATATTAAAAAGAAACAAACAAGAAAGTTATCATAGTAACATAACTTTAAAACCAGTATATTTTTCTAGAAGAAAGGCTACAAAGTGTGAAAGAGGTCATTTTAACTTGGAGCATAGACATTAAACATTTTTTTTGCAAGAGTCATAATTCACATTTGGCCTATGGCCAAAGCACTGAACTTTATCACCCAGCCTTGGCATGTGCAGATAGATGGTCCCTTCTGTCTCTTTTGCCAGTTATTGCTCATGTTGCCAGGAAATCTTAATCATGCTGCTTGGAAGTGGCTGCTGGCCCATCCACCTGCTGCCAAGCTATTCCACTGTGCAAGGAGTGCGACTCAGCCTCAGCAAACAGACCCTTAGCTCCATCTAACACAGGAAAAAAGGTCACTGTGCTAAGGCCACCCCAGGGCACCATATGGTGGTGGGACTTACATCATCACTATTGCACTGCTGTTGCTGCAACCCTATTAATAACCCTGAAGATTCACATGGACTTGGCATAACTAGGTTTTCTAAAAGGAAATGTGCAATATAAACCTAGAGTGAACCACTAAATAAGAAGAAAAGAAGAATATTCTCTTTAATAATGAGTCATAGAATGGTTAGGCTTGGAAGGGAGCTTAAAGATTGTCTAGTTCCACCCCCCCTGCCATTGTCAGGGATGGCCCTCATAGGTCAGGCTGCTCAGGGCCCCATCCAATGTAGTCTTGAACTCTTCCAGGGATCCTCAACTAGGCAACCTCTCTCTGAGTAAAGAATGTATTCCTACTATCTAATGTAAAAGTACCCTCTTTCAGTTTAAAACCACTGCCCTGTGTCCTGTCACTCTCTGCCCAGATAAAAAGCTCCTCTCCCTCCATTTTACAAGCCCTCTTAAGGTACTGAAAGGCTGCAATGAAGTCTTCCTGGAGACTAAACAACCTGGAGTCTCCAGGCTAAACAACTCCAACTCTCTCAGCCTGTCTTCAGAGGAGCCCCCTGGTGCCTCCAGCCCCTGATCATCTTTGTGGCCTCTGGACCCACTCCAACAGTGCTGAGGATCCCAGAGTTTGATGCAGTATGTTTTTATTGATACTTCTTTTCCATTGAAACTATGTATTTGTATTTAGAACTAGTTCTAGTCTCCTCTAGTTTGACAAAAAGGAAGACAATCAGTTAAGCAGTTTGATTACAGTGCTGCATTACCAACAACTGTTCTGTATGTTCAGGTTTTTCTAGTGTCATATGCAAGAGCTGTTCAGACAGCAATAGTCAGGAGAATGTAATGCTCAAATCATGAATTGCACTCCACTGGTGAATTTAAGCTCCTCATTAAGATGTTCAGTCACTTGCTTTAGTAGAAATATTGAACGTTGTTTCGTGCATGGATAGTTCCTTTGTCAGTTGGGTTCCTGTTATTGTCTCTTTTAATGGGAAAAGCAAAGGGCCTTCTGTTAGTTAAACTATGATTATATTTTGCATCTTGTAGTGAAAATTTATGTCTGAAATTATATTCATAGATTTTTCCAGATGACAAAAGGAAAAATAACTGGTTTAGATCATAGAAATTTTGGTAGAATCCTAAGACTCTTGGGAGCAATGCAAATCTTAAACACAGCCAGTCAGAAAATGGCAGCAAATAGTTTTGCAGAACTTTTCCTGATGACATCATGACATAGATCATTACTGTAACTGGTATCTGAAATTTCAATACAAACATAACAGCTATTCAGAATTTGGTATAATCCATTCCTATGGCCTGTGTATAATAATACTGAGGTGATGATAGCACTGCAGTACTTTAAACACAGCAGAATTGGATGACAGCTAAGATGTTACCTTCTCTTTTGGGCAAAAAAGTGCAGCTCAACTGCCAGCTGTGGGACTGTCAACTAAGAGGTGCTAGCTCAACAGTGTGTGTTCTCATGTCAACTGCTGTATAAGTCTGCTCTGCACAAGGAAGTAGAATAAGGGAGAATATTCCTACCTACTTTTATGTTTACAGGAGAAGAATCAAAATAAATAAGAGCTTATGTTGAAATATCTTTCACATGCTTGTAAAAAGAATCATCTTGGCTCAAGTTCAGGGATGTTATTTTTAGGTGCTTATTTCTCATTCTGGGATTCTGCTTTTAGATAATGAACCTTTGCCAGAAATGCCAAACTTCTTCCCTGCTATATAAACGTACAAGAAAACCATGGCATTTCAGAAACCCTCTGTGGTTTTTTAAGAATAACCCTGTGTGTGTTTTAAATTTGGTGTTGTCTTTGCTTGGTAATGCACTCCATCTTATTCTACATAATTAAGTATAAAATAAGAACCTACAATATATATTTTTGTACATAACTTGATCAAAAATATTTTCATACACTCATCTAAATTGATTTACCTGCTGCAGTCTAATTCTTATAAGTTCTGATTTTGTAATGTGATTTCTTTTACTGTGTAGGTGGATACAATGATACAGGGAAAAAAATCGAAGCAGTTGTTTTATTTTCTGGATACAAATGAATGACTAGAACTTTTACACAGTGATTGTTCTTTTAGAGAATGGTTCTCTCATAGGTAATTGCTTGTGCTAGAATTATGTAGCAGACACTCATCCCTGAGGAGGCTTTGCACTCCTGATAATTGTGCTGTTCTATGCTGCAGTTCGTGCTAAAACAAGAACAAGTGAGCTCCAAGGTAGAAGGATATCCAGGTAAAATAGATACAATGCTCACAGAAAGCTGTCTCCACTTGACAGCATTAAAAGGCCTCTTATGCAGAGCTGAAAGCTTTGCTCCCTTCCTTAGTGTACTGCCTTACTGTCATTTGCATCTGCCATTGTGGCAGAGGAATCTGCCTCACTGAGAAGTGAAATGAGGAAAAAGACTCCCTGAGGTTATCAGGTGCAGCCAACACACACTGAACGAGCAGAGCTTTGCTGACAAGTCAAATGGTTACAGAAATAAGGCAAGATTTTGAGAACTGGGAATTACATTATCTTGTGGCCAAGGCTGGTGCAGCTGAAGTTGAATTGGAGAAGGATACCAAAGGAGTGAAAGATACAGAAATACACGTTAATGCAAACGGACAGTTGGAATTGAACTGATTTAAAAGTGACAAGGGATGAGGGTCTTAGTTCAACATAATGGAATACCAGGGTCTTTAGCCTTGTAACTACCTCCTGTAGCAGATCTAGTTAGGCTGTGGGGAGCCTCTGGAAGAAAATACAGTAGATTTTTTTGCATTTTTACAAATAAACTGTCTCTGCTTCTGAAATCAGTCTCTTTTATCAACATACTATGAGCTGGGCATATCTGCTAGTGCCAATATGACATGTGACCTGTTGTTTGTGGCCCACAAGTAAGGTTTTAAACTGCAGAAGCAATGAGCAAACAAGTGGAGTCTGTGATACAGGAGTCCTAGGTCATGAGGGGAAAGGGGGATGGAGAGAGTGAAGTGACTGACCTTGCTACAAATGGTGCCACAGGTCGTGGGGGTAGGAGAACGTGAGCTACACAAGGCAGGACCTGTGGCTGTGAAAGAACAGGGGGACAGTGACTTCCTCTCTGCCTTGTGTATCTGTGGGGAACTAAACTTTGACCACACAGTGGAATCTGGATGGATCTGAGCAAAGATGATGTGAGAAGCCTCAAACTGAAGTTAGTGCTCTTATTTTAGGTTCTCTCAAAAATACAGAATTGGTCAACATTTCTAAATAGCTTTCTAAGCTACTGAGAAGGACGTGCAGGCCGTGTCTGGCAAACCAGGCCAAGTTACAGCATTAATTGAAGTTTCTCACAGTGTTTTAATTCAGGTTTTTTATATTGTCCAAACATAAACCCAAGGGGAAATTTAATGTGCAGAATCAAAGAAAGGTAGTCCTGCCTCCTGTAGATTGAAATCACTATGCCTATTGCACAAAAAGCATTTTTGTAGCAGACTCTTAATATAAATTAACAAAAATACAAAGCACAGCTTCTGTAAGGGGCCATACTTCTGTGAATGTGCATATCTTGCTTTATTTCCAGCCAAGAAGAAAACTACATTTATCCCCTCCAGACCTTGAATATTAGAAATGCAGTCAGATAAGAAGGAAAACTAATGCTTGCTTTGTCTACATCAATAATGAGTTCAAACATGGCATTGTTGTTGTCAACCTCATCTGAGTGATTTTAAGAAATGCAGTTGTTTGATGCCCTATCTCACTCAACAGTCACACAGATACTGACATAACATGCAGTGTCACAAATGCATAGGAAATGCTTGTAAAACCATGCCAGTGATAAAGACCCTTCACAGTCCTGCTCAACAAAACCTGCTGCAGATGGATCTCTTTCACTCAAAGATATTCATCCACTTGAGATGAAAGGCAGTCTGCATTAGGCAATTCAGAAAATGAAAGCTTAAACACTGTCAGGTAGCTGGAAATTTTGATTCATAGTAGGAGACTAAATCCGTCACACAGAATAATTCCAGCCCGAGAAGATTATAACATTATCAATTCAGTGCATATTTTCAAATTAATACATTTTAAAATTAGCTTCGTCAGAAGTTTTGTTAAAGGTCAGATGACCTTAATTCTGTAGTCTCAACATGTATGGGTTCTCCCTGGGAAATATTTGTGGTAATTATGAACAAGTACATTTCCAATCAATACAGACAGGTATAAATGCCATATTTTAGGGAACATAGCACCCAAACCCAACATCGTGATGACCAGACTACTACTACTAAATCAGTAGTCAACACCACTAAATTTTTATAGCATAAACATTTTTTAAAAGTTCATGATCAGTATTTATATTTGATAGTATATTACCTTTTTTCTTTCCTTCATATGTATTTGCTGAGACGATGATACAAGAAAGCAATAAAAATGAAAGAAGTTGCAAACTTTTCATTTTTTCTTTCTTTGATGGAGAGCTTTGCTAAATTCTGCCAAGAGATGGGAAAAGGAAAGAATTAGCAATGCTTTGCAAGAAATTCTTTGCCCATTAATCATTAACCTTGATTTCTTCTGTCCCCTGTTTGGTTTTTCCTTTTATGGAAGGGAAATTGGAATTTGCCTCTTTCCAACCTCTTCATTTTTATTTTATGCCACTTGTGGCAGAAATAATTTGGAGCTGGGTCCTCTTACCTTGCTCAACAGTGCTCAGCTCTGAACACAGACTTGAGGGCATTTGTTCTACGGAACACTGCTAAAGGCCAGGGAAACCAGCTTGGATTCAGCTGGTCAACAGCTCGGTCTGACCACATTGCAAAATAAGGCAAGAGCTGAAGGATAATCTAAATATTTCATTAACATAGACAAATCCCAGCAAGGCAATCGTCAAAATTTTATATATATTAAACTTTTCTTATTTCAGTGGTTCAGTCAGTACCAGATTTTGGATAATCACAAAGTCTTTCCTTTGAAATTAAGTGAATGATTTTTAACACATAAGACATTTACTAATACAACACAGTTAACCAACATCTCTCTCCACTTCCAATAAAAGAATCATAAGAAACTGTAGATACTAAATGTAGGAGTCATTTCAGAGGAAAGATTTCTACGTAAATAGTATGGTTTATACTGGAAACCAGAGCAGAATTTTAATTACAGCACCGTGTGTACGTATGCAACAAGAGTAAGTACTGCCAAGTGTGAGAGGACAGAAATGACTCTTGGATAGGCAGCAGGGATCACACCCAGCTGGATCTCCGTGCTGGCCTCTGCCACGGCAGCATCAGTCTGCAGCAGCAGTTTTGCCACACCAGTCAGTAGTGGTGAGACTGTTGTTGTCTTGCTTGATGCATTGTTCAGGCATGTGAGTGCATGCTTTGTGGAGAGGAGTCCATACTGCTGGATGCCGCATGGAGGCAGGAGAAAAGTGCAGATCACTTTCTTTCCTTGCTCATTTCAAGCAGCTGTGAGTCCAGGATACAGCAGACAGCTGGAAAACCCTCAAGCAAACTCTAAGGTCATACCAGTCACCACAGCTGGCAGTGATCTTGGCACACCAACATCTGAAGCACTGTCAAGACTGATTGATTAGAGAGAGAGAGAGAGAGTGTGTGTGTGTGTGTGTGTGAGAGTATTCTGAAAAAGAGGAAATACTGAAAAGGAGGTGATAGGACCAAAACTACTCTTGATAAATCAAAAATACTGATCACAGCAGTATTTTTAGTGAGCAAGAAAAGGAGACAGAAGACACGAATTTCGTCTTTGATGCTGGACAGGAAATGCTGTATTTTAGTGAAGTGAGACTGGAGGAAATTACTGGTGTGATTTAGCACAGCTTTGCAGTGAGCTTAGAATAATGTTGGCTGAAGAGTATGTGAAGATGGCAGATCTGACTGACAGGTTGAATGGTGACACTAGGCACAGTAATCAAGGGAGTAGAGAGCATTTAGAGGAGAAAGATTGCAAGCTTTACTTTCTGCAGACAGGAGTTGTTCTGGAACAAGGTGGTAGATCTGTCAGGGACAGAACTGGCTGTTGGATCTTTGTGAAGAGATTGTCTGAAAATAAAGTCTATAGGGATCCATGTTTGGATTTACTTCTCCCTATGGGGAACCCATGTAGGAAGCCAAGATGATATTATGAGCATTTTAGGAAGGATTGCTTACAGTGGTAAAAGGAAAACTGGGAAAAAGGTGGAGAAACCTGCCTTCCTTTGGCAGGTCTTACTTCATTTGGCAGTTCTGCATCAGTTATTGCTGATATTTATTTGTCTTCCCAGCATTCACAGAGTGTCAGCAATAATGGTAAGAACACTAAGCAGTGTTGTGGGAATAACTGTACAGCATTTGAATGAAAGGTTTCACAGTGCATGGTGAGGATGAGTTTATGAAGCACTAAATTGCCTGCTATGGCACATTAGTCTGCAGAGAGCAGATGTGATTGTGTTCCAGTGGAAGGAGCTGCTCCCCATGGCCTCCACAGCATTGTCATAGAATGTGTTTTCAGAGTGTGGGCTTGGGTTTTCTTTTCTTCTCCATTTGATTTACATGAGTAATTCCAATTATTTTTATTATCTGCTCATAAAGAAAAGAATGGATCTTCTGCAATTGTAATGATCATTAGAGGTAGGAAACTCCTGATAAATAATTTTCCTGTGAATCCAAATATTGAAACTATAACCTTTGCCGTTTTCAACATGTTTGTGTGGTCACTTGATACCTACTTTGCTTGATAGACTCTTAGATGGGTTAATTGCCATTTGTATTGTTATTGCATATATAATATTCTATGAATAAATAACCTAAATTATTTTAGAAATTAGTTACTGTAACGCAAAAAACAATAACAATAAAGAGTCTTTGGCACATTATGAGAATAGAAAAAGTGGAGCCAGGTATTTACCAGAAGCAACTGTGCAATAGCTGGTCAGTGTTACTGGCAGCGTGTTGCATCACTTACTAAAATGGCTTTTTTCAGCCACGTTTGAATCTGCATAAGGTGTAGTGAGTGGGAGCTGCAATATTCCAGGTGAAAATCACTGCAGAAAAAAGAGACTCCTCTGGGAAAATGAGGATGCTCTTGGTCTTCATATTATTGCACTGTTTGATCATTAGAATGGTGTGTGAGTGAAACTCGATACCCCTGAGACACCCCCAGTGTTTGGCCTCAGCCTTACAGACTGCTCTGCTGCAGTCCTGAACCAGTGGCAGGGACAAAATGTACAACACAGCTACTAGAAAATCAGGGAACAGACATCTCAGAGACTGGAAAGAAGGCTGGGAGGCTGATGTAGGAAAATGACACCTGAAGTACTCAAGCTACACTGTGTCCTGATGTTACTTTCAAGAGTGAGTGGAAAGTTTATTCTTTAGAATTGGATATGTATATTACTCGTGCTCTGGAAAAGGAAAGGAGATAATTTGGTACTTGCAAAAATCTTGATTCTTAAAAAATGTCTGAAATTAAGTTGTTTAAATTTAAGGTTTAAATATGGGTATGGTTAAATATGTTAATCTTAAAATTTAAAGGATCCATTAAAAAAAAACCCCTTGTAGATATGATCTCTCTTCTCCATAACACCCAGCATTTGCAATTACTTCATTTTCCACATTGAAATCACTCATACCTACTGTAGTGATCTGGATTCCAAATTTAGAAATCGATGTTCCAAACTGCTCTCTCTGAAACAGACAGAACACATGTTTTGTGTTGCATGGAGGCTACTGCTTTGCCAGCTTTACATGAAATAGAATCTTTCCTTAAACAGACAGTGGCCAACCCCAGATTTGTAGCTTATGTCAATGTGTTTATATCTGGTTTGCATATACTGTAAGGGGGCTTGATAACCTTCTCTCTTCAGCTGAGCTGCTCCTTGTACAGCATATACCCAGGAGGTAGACTCTCAATCACAGTCCCCATCTGCTTCCTGGCTAATGTTCCAGTTGCAGTTAGACCTCTTGCACATATTCACATCTAAAATAAAATTGATGGTTTCACTATTGGGAAGCAGCATGTGACTAATGATGCATGGTACCGTGCAAGTTTTTGCTCGAATGTATCTTTCTAATCAAGTTAAAGAAAGGAACACAGAGCAGAAATTTGTCAGGCATACAGTCCTGCTTTTTTTCCTGAAACCACATTGTTCATCAAGATACTTTTCAATCACCTGAAGACCAGTTATATTGTAGTACAAGATGTTCTTTCAGGTTTAGAAGAGATTTTATGGGCCAGAACTTCAGCTAGCATAAATTGGCTTCTGTGCAGCTCTAATGATTTTCACCAGCTGAGGATCCGCCCTGTGTTCCTATAATAACCCCAGCATCTGAAAAAGGATTCATGTGATAGTTATGCTAATACATCTGAGGTTATAGAGTAAGAAAAAATTTATGTGGTTGAATTTTTAATGCACTTTTTAAATCCAAAATTTATTCTGCCTGTTTTATCTTTCCTGGGATTTTTTAATATCAAATAACTCTGAAGAGACATTTTTAGATGGACTTTTGTGTGTAGATTCATGGTCTATGTCAAACATACAGCAGCTGCACATGAGTCTGAAGCTTCCTTTACAGCAGCAGCTATTGAGCCATCAGACTTTTCAGTATTAAATTCAAAACTAAATAATTGATCAGCAAACTTTGTTTTCTGATATGAAAGAAAACCACTAATTTGCATGAGCATAGTGTTGTGAAATATGAATTTCTCCTGGAAGACGTATTTCCTGCTCTGTAGCCCCTGATAAGATAGTCTTCTTCCATGACTCGCCACCCAGAATATTACCTGACTTTCCTTGGAAGCACTTTTTTGGGACTAGGAATGGCATTCTTGCAACTTCAAATTTTCCCACAAGTTTAGCAGGTTTTGTATATTTGTGCCTTTCGACAATTTCTGAAATGTGCTGCACTGAGTAATTCTTATTATAAACAGCTGTAAACAAAGGAGAGAATCCAAATACAATTGCCAAGCATAAACATAATTGTATAATAAGTGGGTCATCTGCTTCTACTTCAAACTTTAAAAAAAGGCATTTTTTTGTTTACTTTGATGTTTATGGACTGTTTTTCGTAACAATTCATTACTTGTTTAATTGCCTTAGAAAAAATGCTATTTCTTCTGGGTCTGTCTGTCTTTCTCATGTGCACACTGTGTTCACGTGGGGGATGTCTCTGAAAACTTGACAAATCAGAAAAGCACAGAACTGATGAAACAAGTAAAAGGTGAGAACAAATCCCAATACATCTGGACTGCCCATGTTCCTCCATTATGTGTAGAATATTGGGTGTTTGCATATGTTTCCTGCCTTAAAACAGGTTAGGAGCTGGCCTACTCCCTGCCTCCTGTTACAGTTCTGTCCTTCAGCAGACAGGACTACATTTCTGCATGATTGTGCATTACTGGAAGGTGTAGTGCAACTGCAGACCTTTTATCCCCCTGCATTCTGTCTTATTTTGGATATTCACTGTTGTCGGTGTCCTGTTTCAGGGATGACCTGTAAAAGTTTGCATTGAATTTTTTGTTGTTCAAGCAGCTTTTACACAGAACTGCAACACATAGGAAACCTTCCCCAAATCAGCACTGGGGTGTCAACAGATGTAACTGTGAAGGGCAGATGTGCTTTTGGAAGCCTCAGTGTACCTGCTGAGGGCATTTCCTTTCATTGGTCTGTGTAAGAAACAGCCAAACATGTGCAACAAAGCTCATTGGAAGACTGAGATCCAGCCCAGCCTCCTTTCCCCCTGAGGGCTGAGCTTTATGGTTTTAAGCAAAACCAACACAAGGGCAATGCCTTTTGAAGCTGCCTTGCTTGTTCACCTCCCTCACATCAAACAGAAGCATATCTGAAACAGATGAATACAGAGGAAAACCAGAAGTGCTCTCTCCCTTGCTTTCCAACTACTGTATTTAGGAGGGAGAATTTGTAACAACAAATAGAAAGCAGACTTGTTTCAGAAATTGATTGATGGCTCTTAGGGATAAAGAAGGCAGCAAGAACACGACAGCCAGGGCTTCCTGTAGGTAACTTTTTTGAAGAGGATGCACACAAGGGCACTTAGACAAAAGGCAAAGAACCATGACAAAGTAAAGAAACTTGAAAGACACTAAACATTCAAAGGCTGATTGATGATGTCTCTTAGAACTTAACATGCTCACAGGAGCAAAACTTGGATGTCTGTGGAGCTGCTGTCATTAAAATTGACTCTTCATGAAAAGGGAAGAACAAACAGACAAGAAAGCCAAAAGAGAAGAGTAGGATGAATATATACAGAGTAGATGAGGGGGCAGCAGACTGTTTGAGGTGGTTAATTATCAACCCTAAATGTTTTGTTTGCTCCAGGACCTGACACAGCTCTTGCTAGTCCTAGCAGAACTGAGATACTAGAATGGGATCTGATGTATTGTGGCAGTTCCTACATTACTAGAAGGTTAAAGGAGATTATAAGAGAGAAAATTGGCTTAGTTGAGAGATGAAGAAGCCTTAAGTACTTTAAGCATCAGTTAGGATAAACATGCATTTAAAATCTTCTCCAACCTTTCTAAAAATCTGGTCTGAAAAACTGCCTGAAAATGTTACAGATTGGTAAAAGAATTGTTGACTTTGTTCACAAAAATAGAAATTAATGTAGCCTACTAGAAAGAATTGAAATAGTTGTTTCTCTGTTAGTTCTGGAACTGCAAATCTTTGATGTCTGGCTAAACCATAGGATAATTGATTAAATACATTGGTATTCCAAAACCCATAGTAGTTGAAATGATTCAGAGTAACAAATCAGTCAGTATCAGGTTTGAAGTGACTGTGACCAGGAGTTCAAACAATTTCTTGGTAGTGTCCTGTAAATACTGATGTTCCACAGCTGAAATGGGAAGAGCTACTAAACACTGTATTTAGCACAGATGTTTCCTGTTATAACAAATTAGTAAAATTTCAGTGTTCAGTGGGCCTTTAACACCCACCCTCCATCTGTGGTATTCATTTTTAGCATTGTGGAATAGGCCAAAAAAGCAGGCATATAATTAAAAAGAAACCCATCAGGGTGTTTTCTCTAGCTCCACTTTCTTTTTTTTTCCTAGCTGTATTCCTTCATTTGTGTGTGGAAACATTTCCTGGGTAGCAACATGGATGAGACAAAGCTAGTTCTCCATCTGGGAGTCACGCCTGTTGCAGCCAAGTGCACTGCAAACAAGCCCTTGAGCAAATGCTGCATCCTTAAGTGCTAATTGAGAAAGGCTGATTATGTCAGTTGGGTAAGAATAATACTCTTTGCCAAATGACCAGTTTGTGCTTGTGGCTTTTAAGTAGCAGTGGTTCACTGAAGTGCTTGAGAAGTGCCTTTAGGTGGAAGAGGAAGCTGAGTGAAGGGCTGGAGGCAAGCAGTGCTGAGGGACCGGATGAGCACTGTGGGAGTAACAAAGTCAGTAACTCAGAGAGCTGCCACAGATCCTCTCCAATAAAATGATGGTAAAGCTCATCTTTGAGTAACGTGCTTGGGAGATAAAAGAGAAAAAGGAAGCAAGCATTAAAGTGACTCTGACCATAGGATGCATTGCAAAAACATTCAGAATTTACAGTGCATACCAACTTCTCAAGTTTCTTTAATGTATGTTTATTCCAGGTTAAATGTTCCCAAACCTGAACATGTGGTGTGCTATTTGTTGAATAACCTGCAGGACAGAGCACAGGTGTCAGACTTGTGAATTTTCAAGTCACCTCCTAGGTTTGTGGTGATTGGGCAATAGGTAAGGAGTCTAAAATGCATTTAGGGAGAAGAGCAGTGCCATTGGAAGGGTCTCATCCATGGCATGCAGACCTTGCCTGTGGCACATGGACCTGTGCCTGGTTATCTGTGTGTGTTCCTTCACTCTGCACTGGGGCCTGAAATCGAGGCAGCCACCACTGGCCTGCACTGCCCTCACACCACCCCCAGGAAGAGCACAGAGGCAGGCAGCTGGCCTTTCCATGGAGATTTAATAGCTCCACATCCTACTCTGTATTCATTGCTTTTCTGTGCTCTAATTATAGCTTCAAAATTATTACTAATTTCTTCTTATTTTCCAAATTCCATTTGGCATCTTACACTGAAATTTCCTGCAGAGAATTCAAACTATTGGATAGAAATCTTTCTTGTCATATTCCCCCCCAGATGGTCCAATCTGCTCTGCAGTTCATGCCTGACAGCTAGTTAATCTGGCAGTGCAGAAACACACATTTCAAAATGCAGGTCCTGGCATCAGCCTCAGGCAAGCACCTCAACTATGGTCAGTACCCTGAAATTGAGGAATTCCATCTCTGTTCTCCTTAAAGGTGCCAAGAGTGTGTTTTTCAGGTATCAGGTATACTGTAGAAGATAACTCTGAAACTGAGGTGTAACTAGGAATGTTTGAGTTGTTGCAATACACTAACAGTGTTTTCATACTTACACCACTGGCTTAGGGCAGTTTCCTAAAGGTGACTGAGAAAAGCAACCCATTCATGGTAGGTCTGAATTTGTTACTCATAGACCATCATCTCCTCTCGGAAACTAGAGAAGGAAGTAAAAAGATTGAAAAATGTTGTACCAAACTTTGGCAAAGCATTGGATAAATGCTTTGTACTATATATTTATTAGGTCAAATTTTGCTCTAGCTGGTTAAACCATCTTTGTACAAAATTTATAAAATGTTGCTGAATTGCATGGACGTGTTTCTCCTCATGGACTCTGAGAAGTCTTATAAAAAATGGAATAAGAAAGCAGAATATCTTGTGTCGGGTCTTGTGTTAGTGGCACATTATAGCAATACACAATTTATTTTAAATTCAGTCATTTCCCTTTGATACAGAAAATACTACAAATATGCACATTTGCTCAGGACCATGAATCTTAGGTCAGAAACATATTTAGAAAGATATTTGTGACAAAAAATTTAGGATTTTTTCCTTCATTTACTACAGGACCATTTTAATCCTCTTAGTTTTTTTAGATAAAGTTATTGTGTTTCTGGCCACCACATGTTGTATTGAAAAAATGTGTCTTGCAGTACGTTTGTTCCAGATTAGTGAAATTACCATGTGAGATTCTACAAAAGTTATTGCATTTTAAATGCATCAGTTTTTTATTAATGCAAAAGAGATAAAACTGATTTTTCCATTTGCTCTGAAATGACAGTCTGCAAATGGCAGCAAACAAATTTTGCAAAATGCTACCTCTGTTTTTGCCTGTCTATTCTGTATGGTATTTGTCAAGAGATAATGCAAAAATTCATATAAGTCATTTACTCAAACTTTAAGGCTGAGTCGTACATTTAATATCACATTTTCTATTCCTTTTTAATGCAGAAATAAGAAATCAAGAAATGAGGATGAGATTATATTTTTATAGGTCATATATAATGTCAATCCTGAAATGGGTGCAGAAGTTTTCCATAATTCTTTTTAGCAAAAAAAATCTGCTTAAAACCTTTTACAACTGTCCCTAGGGATCTCAGTGGGGTGATGATAATTTTTGTTATGAATTAATCTTAGAAAATTTTACAGTAGCAAAAATTGTGCACATTTAAAGAAATAATGCAACTTTAAGAACAGTTCTGAAATATTTCAAGCAGCATAACCTAAGGGCTGGCTTTCACAGAAGAGCTGTATATTCCTGATTTTAGTTGTCTTCTGATTCATCTCCTCTGAAAAGAATCAACTTCAAATGAAGGAGAGGTTCCCCTGGTGGTTTTTACAAGAATCACTCATTAAGAGGAGCTTTAAGGTAATGCATAAGCATAGATCATAAAATCATAATACAGTCTGGGTTGGAAGGGCCCCTAAAGACCATCTCTGCCCATCTCTCCCGTGGGCAGAGACACATTCCACCAGAGCAGGCTGCTCAGAGCCTCATCCAGCCTGGCCTTGAGCACTTCCAGGGATGGGGCATCCACAACTTCTCTGGGCACCCTGTGCCAGTGCCCAACCACCCTCATGGCAAAGAACTTCTCCCTAATGTCTAATTTAAATCCTCCCTCTTTCAGTTTGAAGCCATTCTCCCTTGTCCTACCACTCCAGGCCCTTGTCCCTGCAAAGCCCTCCAGCTCTTTAGGAGTCCCTTTAGGTACGGGAAGGTGCTGTGAGGTCCCCCTTAAACAACTTCTTCTCCAGGCTGAACAGCCCAGCTCTCCCAGCCTGTCCTCATGGCAGGGGTGCTCCAGCCCTCTGATCATGCTTGGGACCATGCTGTGCACTTGCTCCAGAGGTCCATGTTATGTCCTTGTTCTGCTGGGAGCCCCAGGGCTGGATGCAGCATTCCAGGTCTCTCACAAGAGCAGAGTAGAGAGGGACAGTCCCCTCCCTTGACCTGCTGGCCCCACTTCTTTTGGTCCAGCCCAGGGTGTGATTGTCTTTCTGAGCTGCAAACACACACTGCCAGCTCATGTCCAGCCTCTCACCCCCTGACACCCCCAAGTCCTTCACCCAGAGCTGCCCTCACTCCTCCCTCTGCCCAGCCTGTATCTGTGCTTGGCATTGCCCCAGCCCAGGTGCAGGACCTTGCACTTAGCCTTGTGGAACTTTGTGAGGTTCATGCAGACCAACCTCTCAGGCCTGTCAGGGTGCCTCTGGATGCCAATCCTTCCCTCCATTTTTTTCTATTTAGACTCACACAGGTTGATCTAAGTCAAAGAACTGGTGTATTATCCAGATTATTTTTGCTTTAGCTATCGGTTCTTGATATTCTTTTTCCCTTTCTCAAGGCTTTGTTTAATGCATTGTAATACCTGTTCCCTCTGAGAAGAACAAAATACATAATGAAATTAAGTTCTTACATGGAATTACAAGGAAAGTGTATAATTTTTCAGCTCTGATAGCAAGGGATATCTGGGCTGTATCACTGGCAAATCACTTCAGCTGTAGCCCTCAGAGAGCCATTAGTACTGCTATGGAGCATATCATATATAGCCAGTCTTCACCAGGAATTATGACAGCCCAAGGAAGGCAGGTTTTGACATACCATATTTTGCTTGTGCTGTATTTTGAGCCACATATCCCTGTATTTTGCTGACAGATTGTCAGGAAAGTGATTAGTCTGGATTACATGGTGATGATTTCATTTTATAAAACAAAAAAAAAGCAAGCAAAAAGGAATTGCTTTTGGCAGAAGATGATCCCATTACTTAGAAGAAAAAATTACTTAAATTAAATGCTTATAAAAATGAATACAACAGAATATGAAAACAAATAATAGATAATATCTAGTTAATAACTCTGAAATAAAGGTTTAGACAATATTTTCTCTTCATTCAGTGCTAAATCAAAGCCATGTAAGCAATGTTATGTTGAACGCTTGGCTTCATAGAAATAGCTACTGGTAATGAACTACAGGCCCCAGCTACTACAGATGTGACAATAGCTGGCATTGTATAATGTTGGCAGTATCCTAAATGTGTAAAATATCTGTGTATACCATAATTTCTGGAAGGAAGTGCTTCCCTGCAAGGCTGCTTGTTTTCACTGAGGCCTTTGAATAGGCGTGGTGCTGTTCTGTTAGAAGCTGGTTTGGGATTTTGTCCAGGGAAATTGGGTGCATTGAGACTAGTGGGTGCAGAGAAAGAAACCCCCTAAAAACTGACTTTTAAAGAGTTGACCCTGTGTCCCAAGGACTGAAGCCAGTATGCAGCTAGAGAATTGTGCTGGAATGGCAGAGGTGCAGCAGTGCTCCAATGCTTGTTCCTGCTGGGAGGGCAGCTCAC
Source organism: Illadopsis cleaveri (assembly GCA_013399915.1). NCBI lineage: Eukaryota > Metazoa > Chordata > Aves > Passeriformes > Timaliidae > Illadopsis > Illadopsis cleaveri. Next base: position 17,395 of record VXBB01005457.1, on the reverse strand, counting down.
AGCACAGCTGGTCCCTGACTGCACCTCAGGACTGCAGAACTCTGGTCACCTTCTTTCCAAGCAGCAGCAAAATGCCATTATATTTGTCTTCTGCAACAGGCTGATTTATGAGGAGAAAAATTTTCAGTCCCAGAAGAAAATAAATAAAATTTCTTTAAAAATGTGGGCTGCCAAAAGAGGAGCTACTACAATACATGCAAGCCATGAATCTGTTAAATGTGCATGTGCTGCAGTGGTTAGTATGATGCCTTCTGGGAAATAAGTTTAATTTTTCCTTTTCTTTCAAGACTTGTGCTGTTTTGAGTGACAGAAGCTCAGATCTATGGGAAATGGAACATTTGAGAAGTGAGTATGTTCTTTTCCCTAGGCAGGCACTCTTGGTCACCTGAAGGAACACTGATCCTCCTCTCCTGATGATGACAAATCAGATGGCCTTTAAAAGTATTCCCAATTAATATTTTTATTGCAGACCTACTAAGGAGTTGTTATGGTGTACTTTCTAGGTTATGGTGGTATAACATTCTTTAGTAAAGGCAACATAAACATCACATCTTTTAACTTCAACTGCTAACTTGAAACCAAAAAGCTTCCTTTGAGTACAGTTCTTGGACTTTGTTCAGTCAACCTTTGAAGAAAGAGAATATGCCTTTTGTATAAATCAGGACCAGACTTAAACACATGGGGCAATTTGCTCACTGCATTTGAAGTTAAAATTTGACATAACAAAGGATATTACAAGAAACTGCAGTGAAGTTTAAAAAGATCAGTACTGAGCTAAAGTTTATTGCCAGTACTGTTCTTGCAGATCAAGGCTATGCTGATGTGATCTAGGGTTACTTTAATATTTTGCAGCCTCTCATTCCCTCGGTGCATGTTTTAAGTATGTGTATCACTCACTTTTATAATAAAATAACTTGATAAAACCTTCTGCTTTGTGCCGGTCTCCTGAGGTAAAAAGTCACAGATCTGTAAAGTCTCACATTGTTTGTTCCAGCTCCGTTCTGTTTGATGAAAAATATATATATCTTGGTAATATAACATACAGTACTTCCTCAGTAACTGGATTGCTGTAAGGAAGGACATTTTTCACCTGAATAATGAAATTGTATCCTAGTTATTTCTCTGGTCTTCTTTGTAAGACACATATAGGAGATTGACAACGTTAAGTACTATTGCACAGCATGATGGAAAACTTTGAAAAGGACTTTTGTCTTTAGGGATGGATGAGTGGAATCTTTACAGTGTTCCTGAAAGATGTACTGTGCAGCTTTTTATTCTCTGTGCAGGAAGAGGTGTGTGTATGTTCCAAATAAAATTATGGGTCAGAGTGTAAATGTTAGGTTGTGTGAAGTCCATGACTGAAAGCAGACTATCAATTATGTCAGTGGGAGGTCACTGCCAAGATCAGAAGTAGATTATAGGCCTGGCTAAGGCTGCACTCACACAGCTTTGCTGGTGCCTCAATGCTGATGTGCTTCCCTAGCAAAGAGCATGGCACTCCTGTGGATGCAGCATATTCTGGTTTGCAGTGAGTGAAAGATGCTCCCTGGGAAAGAAATACTGTCCATATAACTGTCTCTCTACACTCAGCTCTTCTGATGCAAATAGCCATGTGATAGTTTTGTCCATGTTCATGTCTGGAGCACTCACAGCTCTGATTTGTGATCAGCTGGCCTTGAGCAGATGAACCGAGAGGGGTGAGCCAAGCCCTTGCCCTGCACCATGGTGAAAGGATTGAATAATCATAAGGGTCACTGTGTAACATGGGACAGGGATAGAAACAACCTGGGACAACCACTTGTAATTCTAGGGCATCCAAATTCCTAGTGAGTCATCAAGTTAAAATTTAAAAGGGCACTTTTCTTTCCAGTCTTTGTTTTGGTAAGGAAGCAGAAAAATCAACTCCTAGAAGAAACCTAATTTGGTCTAAAACCATTAGATGGAAAGTTCTTGATTTTCCTCATAGATATAAGACAGAATTATTAGTTTTAAAAATCAGGGCTTTTCAATGTACAAACTATATTAAAATTGCTCCAGTTTCTTCACTTCGGCCTTACTAAATCATGGGGTTTACAACTAAGGGATTGCAAAGCATTGAATGTAAAAATATTGAGACATGATGAATGCAGAATCTTTGTTACACAAAGAAGTAGAAAGTATTGATCAAAAAGATGCTCTGAGGCAAACCAATTAGAGACCCATTGACAGCAAAATGACCTGCTCATCCATCTTTCAAATGAAATTTAAAACCTAGGTCCACATTCTTTTTGGCCATTTTAAACTCCTGGGCATGAAGTCTGAATGCTGTTATTTTTGGTCTCCTGGCCAAACTCCAAACTGAATAATTATTCTGCTTCTTTCCTAAATTATAGCAGCAGCTTCATTAGGAACAAATGCATTCATAGTTTGCTGACCTGAACTGCTCTTATGTTGCTATGCACTATTAACTGTTGCTGCATTTCCAGGCTGGCTGCATTTCCATGATTGAATGACCTCTGGACAAAGCATGTATATCTTTAGCTTGTTTGAAAGGCTGTGGGGCAAAAGATGCTGTATATATAAGTGCTATCAAAGAAATAATTTTAGGCCCAGAACATGCAGGTGCTGAAGTGTGTTCACTGCACAGGGGTGATGGCACTCTACTGGCACTCAGTGATGTAGCTGGGTGAAAGACAGAGACTATCTCGGGACAGAGGGGGTTGGAAGCTTGTGGCCACTGATTATCATGAAAAAGGCAACTTCATTGAGAAGCACTGCAAAATTACAGAACAAAATGGGAAGCAAAGGGAGAGTGGAGCTTTACTGAAAACAGTCTCAGTGCTTTCTGGATATGTGTTTCTGGATAATGAGGTCAGCTAGCAAGATGCATGTTGGTTTTATTCCAGAAGTAAAAGGGATTAAATTGTTGGGAAGTCCAGTGAAATATTCCAGACATTCTATGCATGGTTTCTTAATGCTCTGTATTTTGTTCTTATTATGTTATAGCTACTTTGTCTGAAAGTGAGGGGAACAGTGTAAGATATGAGCAGGAGGTTTTACAGGCTTTATCTTTCTACTGTGCTGTTTAGCTGCAGCATCACCCTTGCTTTCCAGTGATCACTGTTGTACAGCACCTGAAATAGTTGCCTAAAGTGGTTTTAACTACCAGTGAAAACGGAGATGCTCAACTGCATCCTAAAAAATGCTGTTCCTAAAAAAGCCCAGAATAGTCTAAACACAAACAGCTAACTGAAAATGTTGTTTATGGGAAACTGTTCCAGTTGTGGGAGAGCCACATGGCAAGAAAGCCCTCTAATCCACAGAATGGTTATGGTGGCAGCAAGGAACATATTTCAACTCCAAGGTCTTGGCTTTCATTAACCTTTGTCTCTGTGCTGTGAAGAAGAAACACTGTCTGATCCTTTCATATAGCCTGGAATCAGACTATACTGTAGGGCTGAGCAATTTTCTTTCTGTAGATGAGTTCAGCAAGTACAAAGCAGAACTGTGGTCCCATTCTCTTAAGTGTAAGCAGGATCTTTCACTAGGTAGCAGATTCAAATTCGGGGAAAATCACAAATTTATTTCCAGCACAGATCCATTACTAGAAGATACTTTTATTGTCTTAGAAGTCAGAGCTGTGGAATAAAGGTGCTATATTTGGTGTGCTCTATGCAGTGTGCTATACTCAGGTGTTCATGGTAAACTTGAGTATGACTATTCATTATCACTTAGTTGTTGTGTGACTGGTCCCAGAACTCTAAATCCCGACACTTATTCTTTCCTAACAGTGAAACAATTATACCAGAAGTGTTCAGTTCATTAGTTAACTGAAATTATTGTGATCATGCTTCAATACTTTACTAGGATTTATTCTTAGAGCTGTTAGGATGTATTAGTGCTCTTTCTTTTCTATTTTCTCTCTTATGAACTGTGCTGAAAGTACAGTATTCTGTATCTATTCCCTCCAGAATTTTGACATTTGTCATCAAGGAAAAGAACAAAAACCAGTTACTGTCATGCACATCACCAATCAAAGCAAGTGCTGACCATTGTTGATGGTCTCCTAATTTCTCTCAAATGCAGAAAAAGTGCATTTAGAGAAACAGAAGCATCTTTGAACAGTCTGCTATGAGTCAAATGGGTTTGTTTTGCAACAGATTTTATTTGCTATGAATAATTTGATGTGCTTTATTTAATTGGCAGACACAACAATAACCACTCATATCACATTTCCCATAGGCTCCAAATCATGTTTGAGCCCTTTTGCACAGTTAAATGGTTACTAGTTTTCTTCTTTCAACATCTGTTTTAGTCAACCTTGCCAAGTATCTATTCATTGCTGTTAGAACAAGATGTTAAATATTTTAAATTACAGAACAGCTTTACAATTGTGCCTGAGCATATTTTAACTGTCTCACTTTGGATTTTATAACTTTGTATATAATGTACAGAACTTTAGGAGAATATACAGAAATCTATTAAAAGAAAAAGGGAAACACAGTGAGTAGATCATTAACAGTTTCAGCAGAATTACAGATTCTCACTTAGATTTCAGTAGAATATAGACATCTAAAGCACTCAGAAAAATCAGCATTTTAAAAAATCTAAACAGAAACAATCCACAGCTTTCTCCTGCCTTGCAATAATAGCCCAGTGCACCATTGTTAGTTATATTGGAAAATCTAGTAAAACCCAACTAAAATGTGCATGTCTGCAGGTCATTGTTCTGATGTGGTGGATAATGGAAACCAACACTGCAATATTTGAGTCACAGGATGAGTCAGTTCTTTCTGACTTGAAGGACCAGCACTGGATATTAAGAATAACAGTAGATTTCTAAACTTCTCATCCAAACCAATTAGTCTTTTCACTAATATTCTTAGTCATAAGCAAGAAGAGATCTTATATTAATTCTAAGCCTTCATTCTAACCCCTCTGAACAAAAGCAGCTTAGTAAAAGACTTCAGTCTGAACAGAATTCAGACCACAGTGTACTTCTCATTGTATACAAAAAACATGTGCTTACCCAACTTGGCCTTACTTGATGATATGTCCCAGTTTGGCATAAACGTTTTTATAAAATGAAAATTGAAAATAGATGTTAATGAAGATTCCCTCCTTAGAAACAGTGGATAGGCTATATCTCAAGCCAAGAATTCTCAGTTTTATACCCTTTTGCACAGAAGGCACAGCTCTGTCCCATATTTGAATGGCTGTTTTTTCAAAATTGGCATGTTCTTCAAAACATGGCTAAGTAAGATCATTGTGTACCACATTCTTGTGCCAAAATATACAAAATGCACTATATCAGTCACATATGTAGTTAGGCAACCAGGACAGGACTCAGAACTGGCTTTTTTTAACTGTAAATAACAAGCCTCTATTATGACCTAAATGCTATTCTCTCTGTGAGACAACCATAACATTTATTTACCCAAACTCAGCAGAATGGCTTCCCTCAAATTATAGCAAACTGTCAGAGAGAAAGACAGAGAAGATTTAAGTCCAGATCATGGACATTTTTAAATCAAAGGCTGGTCTGTCATTCCCTAAGAGAGACCAGTATTTTGCCTGTAATGAGCAGTTACTCTGAAGCTGGCTTTGTGGCTGAATGAAAGAATAAGGAATTGGGTATGAGGGAGATCAGATTTCCTGCTATGACCAAGGATACATAAGCTGGTGTGTAAAAAACTGATGTGAAAAATAGTCTTTTATGTGCTGGATCTTGTACTAGAACACAGGTCCATGTAATTTGATATGGATTTTGAAGGAAGTAGGATTCAAAACAAGGTCTTAATATGGGATTTAATTGATCAGATACACAGTAAAATACAGAACCACTGTTCAAGGAGCAAGTTTGTGTGACACCCAGAAGCAGTTACTGGGCTTTTTATCTTACCATTAGTTGTGACTGGGAATAAGTTTATTTTGCAGGATTTGATGAAGGAATACTCTCAAAAGCAGAATTTTGTGGGAGGAAATAATCCTGGGTTTCAGACAGAAAGGGTCTAGCTCATTAGTTTTCTTGCTTTCTTCAATGATACAATGTCACAGCTGTGGCTGGTGTGAGTGATGCAAAGGATGTAATGTGCTTGTGGAAATGGAAGGAAAATGTTACTATGCCTTAGTGATAATTGCACAGCAGTAGAAAGAGCATTCAATGGATAAAAATCCATCTTTGGACAGGAGAGTGGGATTATTTTAAAAATTGCATGTTCCTTAAGGATATGAGAGCAAGCTCTTATTTATCACTGTATCTAACTATACAGGATTGCAATATCAATTTAAAAGTAATAGCAGTATCAATTCTCAAAAAACCAATTGCATTTACAGCCAAAACTGAAGGTAAAGAAATTGCAGAATAATACAACTATGGCCTAGGAGAGTTATATTATTTAAGATTATAGAGGAGCTAAAAGATCAGTCAAGCACAATACAGACAAACTTAATAATCTCAAGTTTACATAAGTACATATTGCATGTGTTAAGAACATATTCACAGTAAAACTGAGTGAGAGGATTTTAAGAATTCTGGCTGCTTTCATCTTGAAAAAATCACTTGAGCATCTGTGTCAGTGAGTTAGAGAACTGAACCCTGCAGAGGGTTTGAGGGGAAAAGAGGCTTAGCTAAGAGTTCCTGAAGAAGTAACACGAAAATTACACTTGTCAAAAGTCAAGGACAGTGGTCTTGTTTGCTTTCCTGGGAGAATTTGTGTCTTGGGCTAGATGAGGGAATCCAGGGGTGTTTAACCACAGTTTTAGAGACTCTGCGGCAGGACAGAATGCTCACCTCACTGAACTGCAGGCCTGACTTTCCACATCTCTTACAATTTCCCTTCTTTTAGGAGCCCAGTCTTTGTATGTTTACAGAGCAGAGCGTACTGAAGTCTCAACCTCTGAGACACTTCAGACCCACAGCCCTAGAAAAGAGAATATTCACAGCAGTGGTAAAGGAAATAAAGGTGGGAGAAAGTACAGTGATAAGAAGAGGCTGAACAGAAGTGTTAAACTTCCCTCTGTAGTTTGTGGGATAATTGCAGGCCAGTCCACTCTGTAGACACAGATCTACCTCTCCAGATTTCATGAAGAGGCAGGAAAATCAGGGTTGGAGTTTAATTTGCGTCCCTGGATTTTACTCCCCCCCTACACTGCCCTCGTGTGGTCTTAGTTCCAGCAAAGAAACTGTGCTGGAAGCAGAAAAGAATTACACTTAGGGTTTTGGAGAAGTGTGAAGCAGTCACATCATAATTTGGACCTGATCCAGAATGTTTTAACCAATCCTACTGTTCTGGGCTAAAATCACATGGTGCATATGTGAATCTGTTGTAATTTCATTAGAACAATAGTTCTTAATCTGATTGTCAGCCCCTGTGCTCTAAGAGCACTATGATCCAAATGCCAGTTTCTTACCTTTTTATTCTCTGAGTTTGTCTCGTGATTGTTGTTGTGTGGCTTGTGTAAAATAAGTGGGTGGTTTCAGACCTGTGCACAGGAGATAGGTGTTATATAATGAAAAACAGTATCTTCAAGCAGATGGCATAATTAGCACTATCAGATCTCTGGAGGAGAGAGGGGAAGGCTTTGGGGATAGTGGCACTGCACCACTTTCTTTCAGACATGACTCCTGTACTTGAGTCATCAGTTAAGGAAATTAAAACAACCCCAACTTTAGAATGTGCTGGATGTGTTTCACTGATCTCTAGGAGAGATTTGTGTCTAATGCACGAGTCTTTTATCAGTTCTAAATTGTAAAGAAGCATAAAGGAGATGTGGCAGAAGGTGACTGTTCATGGTGGCAGTGCCATCCCAGGGCAATGCTGTGCTCCCCCTCACCCCAGCAGTGTCTGAGCAAGGTCTGACTGGAGCCTGCTGCAGCCTGGTCGTGGCTCTTTGTAGCATTGCAGGCTGGTTTCCTCTCTTAAACAGACAGGATTGCCTGTTTCTCACAGTCCCCTCTTCCTTCTGCCTTGTGCTCTTGGCTGGGTTGCACCCAAGTGCTGCTGAAGTAAGATCCATGTTTTCCAGGGGTCAGGGGCTCACACTGCCCGTGGTACAGGCAAATGTAACTCTAATAGTCAGTAGCAATGTGCTGTCTCATGCTGAACTGTGCCCTAAATACTTCCACATCTGTGATTTGCTGGGCAGAGTTTTCCTTTAGCTGCTGCCTTAACCAATACTGAAATGCAGCATGGAGAGGGCACTGAGCCAGAGCTCTGCCTTCTCTTCCTGGCTGGGCCACGCTCGTGCTCCTTCTGATGTGCCTGTCACATATGAGTGGTAATGCTGAAATTCCCTTGTGAAATGCTTATGTAGCTACTACCACTAGGTAAGAATTAGTCATTATTACCATAGACTTTGGGGGCCAAATTTTGACCTTTCATTGCACTCATATGTCTTCAAATTGCCATAAGCCTGCCTGAAGACGTAATTTAACCAGCAGGCTATAGTAGAGCAAGGGCTGCAAAAACTGCTCACATCACAGATCCAATTGAAGGCTGTTGTCCTGCTATCAAAACAGAACAGGAGAGAAGAGATCTAAACAGCAGCAGGTCTCAGCAACCATTTCCAACAATCCCTTCTAGGAGAGGTGAACTGATGGAAGTTCATTTGTGTGTGATTTGAAGAAAAATCTCAAGAAAAACCACAGATAAAAGAAACAAGAGTTGTGAAACTGATTGTGAGGAGGCCTGTTGGCCACATGAACCTGACTGTCTCTTCGAATACTTTTCTACTTGTTAGTGACTGCTCCTTTCCTTCAGGCACTCTTCTGTTTAGGCAAACACAAATAACAACTATGTGCAACTAGGAAAGCAGAAAGAACAAAAGTAACTTTTCCATGAGAAACCACAGTCTGATCTTGAACAGGCTGTAGGACTCGGAGAACAAAGCAGCTAATGCCTCTTGTACCAGGCAGAGTTCCTACAGCTTTACAAGAGGGAAAAGGTGTGGGGACATTTTGGTAAGCCACCCCATGCTCTGTCTTCCACATTTAAGAAAAGGCAGAGGGTGCTGGTAGAATATATCAGAGCAATACTCTTAGAAATTAGTAACAGAATGTGGAAAAAATCAGTTTCAGTTATGAATCATGATTTCTCAAGAGTGCATCCATTACACAATAAAATACTACCCAAAATATCCTGATGGGCCTAATTAATCACTGAGGAAACATTTTGACAGTCACAAAAAGTGAAGGTACAATTATTTGAATATGATCTGATAATGACTGGTTTGTGGAAAGAAGGTTGGATATTGGCACCTCTTTCCAGAGAGGATTCCAACCGGGCAAATAGGATTTGCAAATAGCCATGATCTGTACATTCCAGTTGTATCAGAAAAGAAAGCTTCCAAAATATGTGGCTGTGTAAACAGAGATTTTACAGCTCTTCTAATTATTCTCCCTTAATTTTCTTCAAATTTCACATTACAAACAGTGCTCCCCATTGTTGGCCCCAGGCCCTTTTCCCACTACCACTCTTAGGTGTTCCTTATTGCTTGTATTATGCTAAATCATATGCAGGCTACCACAGGTCCTTCCAGCATCCTTGATTATCTAGCATCACAGTGATTATCAATGAATAGGAAAGTGGATCAGCAATGGTTAATGGTTAACTGGACACAGCAGCACATGAAGAGTGCAGGTAGCAGGATAATTTCCCTGCTGGGGGAATCTCTGTGGTGAGACACCTGAGATTTTGCAGCTAAACTATGCAGTGAATTGTTGTAGAAGGTACATTTCATTAATTAGCTGTGGAAATAATCTAGTGGTAAAAACATGAAGAGTCTGCCATGCATTTTGGTGTTGCCTAGAATTTGGAGGTATTTGTGGGTTGGTTTTGTTTTACATTAGAGTTTCTTAGGTGATGCACATAAATGTGTATGTACCTTTACTCTTTAGAGATGGACATTTTTTGTTTCCCTCCTCCTTCCCACCAGCCACAGTCAGTGAAAACGATGAATTCTAATGTAAGAACTCAACTTCCATGTATTAATTTTGGATGGTACCCCTGTGTCACATTGTGTTAAAGCCTGCCTTCATTATATCTGGACACTTTTTTGCTTTAAGCCCGCTAACAGCAAAGCTTTTGACTAAATCCACAACAAAGCTCTGTTTAACACTCAGCAATCTGTTCCCCATTATCCAGTTGGACTATTCCTTTGGGTTGTGCCTGGAAGTTCCACTGCAACTTTTTTGACCTAAACTGGACATGAGTGGAAAGTAGGTTTTGAGAAGGAAGAAGGAGCAAAGAAAGATTACTACTTTTATTCATAACAGAGGCATTTTTGTGTGTGCTCAGAAAGGAAAGGGAGCAAATTTAAATCCAGCTTTTCAAGGTGAAACTTTTCATGCTCTTTCAAATTTGGATCATATTTCAGTGTATTTCTGAGGCAGTCCACACCCCACTTTGAACAGAACAGCAAATCACTGCATCCCATTCTGACTGTGCAGGTGGGAAGCTTTTCTGATGCTGTGTCCCAGTCCTACAACAAATCATCAAGGCAGGTCACAGGCTCACCTTCAGCTGCAAGCCAGTCATGGTTCCTTCTCCTGTCCCCCAAAGCAGACCCTATTGTGAGGTGGAGCTTGTGCTCCCCAGCATGGGCTTGCAGTGACTTTTTTCCACCAGAGAGATGATGAACTTGCAGGAAAGAAAATGTTCCAGTACATTTTTCCATTTGGACATGGGTCAAATTTGCCTTGATTTCCCTGGTGTGAGTCAGAAGTGGCTCAGTTACATCCTTGTAAATTGGATAAGCCTTACTGGCCTCAGTGGAATGACTGAATTTGGCCCATTGCTTTACTACTGTACTATGAAAACAGTCAATCTTCTGGCTGCAAGGAATAATATTAAAAAAATAAAGTTTACGTATGTTGGGATGTGCTCTGGATACCAGTGTAACAAGACAGAATATCAGACTTAATCATGTTTTGTGCCACAGTGCTGACAACATATGTGTGGCAGCACTCCAGAAAAAAGCAGTCTCCTCGTTATTCTCAGTGTGTTTTGCAGCACCCCATGGCATCTGAGCAAGAAGACTCTCAGAGCCGTGTCAGGGCTGGAAAAAAATTGCCTGAAATGAGGTGTAAAGATGAATAAAAAAATATTTTCTTGTTTTAGCTTGAAGAAATGTTGGGGTTTTTTTTCAAAAAAGCAGGAAAATAATTTGAAAATACCTGCATTTAATGTGAACAGTTCCATGTATCTTCAATTAACATATAAAATACATCAAAACTGATGATGGATTATGTGTCTCCTTGGTCCTGTTTTCATTATACGTACATTTGAAGTGGAACCAATGCTATTTATGAATAATTTAATTAAAATAATGACAAGTATTATTTTTGTATCACAGAAAACTGTAAACATTAATTCAATAAGGCTGAGAATCATGAAATGCAATCTTAATTGCTAGAAACTAGAATATTCAGCTGAACTGAGGCAAACAGGACAACAAACTTTTTAGAAAGGAGTTTACAGCTGCTAGGGTGGAAAGAACATCTTAGAAGAGTTACTGTAGTCAGCACTTTGAAGTGCACAATATTTTGGAATAAACCATTAAAGCAATATAGGATCTCATCATTCTGCATGTCTTTTGAATATTCTGCAGCCCTCAGAGCTTCTCCCCATATTTTATTTTCCTGTTGTCTGCCAGCCCCAGGGCTTAGCAGTAAATCTCCACGCCAGCCCTTCTTCACACTGGTGGCTGAGCAGTCATCAGGTGAAAATATGGAACAGATGCTGCCCCAGGATCATTGCAGGCATTTCTTTCCTGTTAGCCCTCTCCTAGCTGTAACTATCAAGGTCTGCTTAACAGTGAATAAAGATTCCTGCATCTTGCACTCTCCTGGGAGGAGCTTCTCTGGCTTGCCGCACAGAAACCTTCTTCTGGTTTCCTGACTGTCTGTCCCCTGCTTTGAGATAGGGGCATTTTTTTTCAGCTTCTTCTCTGCTCAGGTTTTTACCCCTGACCCTGATGTGTTTAAAGAAAAAAAGAATACTGTTTGTACTGTCAGGGTAAGCAAAGAAGGTGTTAGAGCCTCCTCTTATAAGATGGACTCAGCTTTCCCTTGACTGTTATTTCTAGTTTGAATTCAGCTTTCTTTAGTATTGCTACCAAAATTGTGCAAAGCTTTCTGTCTGGCTGTAGAGTGGAACGCTTTTCAAACTGGGTCATGCTCTGCAAGGGTGAACTTTTACTCCAAGTTCAAAGTCAAAAGCATCAGAAAGCTCAGAGTTATCACCCTGAGGATAAAACACACAGGGCTTTTAAACCATAAATGCCGTCCATCACAGCATCTCTGTTACTACAGCAGGCCAAAATGACACTGTCTGCTTTGCAATGACACTGCCTGCTTCTCTCTGTGTGTTCCTTTCTNAGTTGTTTGAGAAAAGCAATAAAACTCACGGACCAGCCAAAAAAAAAAAAATCTTGGTGAGGTGCCACCTTGTGCCTGCGGAGCGCCATGGCCGAACCTGTGCGCAGGGCGGCGCCGGCCCGGGGCCGGGCAGATGCCGGAGAATTTGGAAGGGAAAAAAAACCCTGGTTTTAAAAATCTCTGCTGGCAGCAGTCTTTGGGAACAGCGCATCCCTGAAAGGAAGGCAAGTATTGCTAAAGCAGTTAAACCTAGTCTTTCTCCCTCGGAAGTGGTGCATTTGGAAGGAGTTCGGAGGGGCCAGTTGTGGTGTCACAGCTCTCCCGCATGCCCGGATTTGTTGGGCAGCGTTTCACTCGGGTGCTGTGCAGCCTTTAGCTACCTCAGCACAGCGGGACATCCTTCCCTGTTGCAGTGCATGATTAGGGTTTTTCAGTTTTGTGTATGTTTCTTGTTTATTTGTCTCTAATGGTATATTCCTCCCTACCCCCCTATCCCACTCCCCGGTGGTTTTCCCTGAAACCCATGCCTTGCCGATCACCCCGATAGGTCTGAAAGGTGATGTTCACCTATTTGCCCCGATGCTCAGGTGCCCACCCACACCCATTGTCTTGTTAAGCACCCAGGTCCAAAGCCCCCCCCCCCGCTCAGAGTGCCCCCGAGGGTACTTAGGGAGGGAACCCAGGGCCACTGGCCCCTTTTTCTTTTTTCGCTCCTGCCCTTCTGCCCTTGCACCCCCTCATGGAATAAACCTCTTCAAACACCACGGCAGACAGAATCCTCATTTATTCTCCAAGCCTCACACCACGCGACACACCTGAGATTGGAAACCCACAGAACTTTTGTTGTGTGCTAGTAAGAGCACCCGCTGGCTGGTGAACTGCTCAGAAACTAGACACGCTTCCCCGGGCTTCCCCACGGCCCTGAGCGTGCAGGAGTGGCGGTGTCTGTGGCTGCACAGGGCTGTCCCTGCTCGCACAGGGACTGTCCCCAAGGGCACCACAGGGGCTGAGCTGGAGGAGCATCCGCCGGCACATCTGGGCACTCCGGAGCTGTTCCGACATTCACCTGCAGCGATTGTGCTGCTTCTCTCATCGCAGCACGGAGCACTAGGATGCTGCCAGGGATGGGAATGCTTTCCGTCTTTGTAGTCTGCCGAAGAACATTTTTCTTCTAGGTTTATTAAAAATTATTTTTTGTAGTTTTGTTTTTAAAACGTTAGCACAAATTTTGCTGCTCTTGGCGTTTTCCGTGTGTATCAAAGTTTCTCTTCTCTTTTTATATTGTGATTTGTATTTTCTTGAAAATTAAGGGGTTTTAATGCAGTTCCAGCCTCAGGGAATACAAGGAGAGGAGAATTTGATGACATGAAATGCTGAATTAGTACAAATTTCAGCAATATCTGAAATGTCTGTACTCCTTAGTTTGAGTATATAGGATCTTTATTAGATTTTATTTAATTCTATAAACATTCATCAGCTCAGAGTCACTTCACCAAAAGCAACTTACTATTACTAAATTGTATTTACCAGGAGCACTGATGTTTGCATGCTGCCAAGAGCAGAAGATGGATATACCAGGGCTGTTAAACAACTAAAAATACGACTATTACTTACTAAATTTGCTGTTCATGTATAGCATAACTATGTTTATCTTGAAGATAATTTCCATAAGAAAAAGTGCGGGTTTTTTTCTAGAAAGCAAAATATTATTGAACAACCTTACATACTAAGGATTACATANTTCATGTATAGCATAACTATGTTTGTCTTGAAGATAGTTTCCACAAGAAAAAGTGTGGTTTTTTAATTGAACAACCTTGCATACTAATGATTACATGAAAATGTCTGTGGTTTACATCCTACATCTCTTATTTTAAAAAAGTATTATTACCATAGTGAGTTTCAATGTTAGTCAATAAGTTTTAAGGACAGAAAATAGTGTTTTACTTTGATATAGACAGAGAGCTGATTTCCTGATAGTACTGATGAGCTTGTGTTTGTACAGAATTGATCAGTAATTAAATTCAGACTTTGGCTCAGTTTGAAGTGGTTTATGCAACTGTGAATCCATGGCATTTTAGAGGTAAGAATGTAGGAATCAGAAAAACACCCACTTGGCAGAAATGAGAATCCAAATTGTGTGGACTTCTGTTTGCAAGTGTGAGTCCAAGAGAGATGTTGGTTTTCCACATCCCCATCCTTTCCCAGCTCGTCTTTCTCTGTCTGGTACTTATCCATTGTCAGATTATAAATAGAAACAAAGGCTTCATGCCAAATCTAAGCAAATGCCCCAACTCCTGTTCTTCAAGAAGTCTGGGTTAGGATTTTAATTCTTGGCTCTGGTCCATGGCTTGTTGTGTTGGGGTGCAAAGTGACTCATTCACTTTTAACCACTGCAATGAACACAGAGCAAGGGGATCAGTTTGTAAAGACTACCTACAGAATATGCCGTGGTGGTGGCCAGAGAATAATCTAAGGCTGGGAAACACAGAGAAATCACCCTCTAGTTTACCATAAGTCTTTTAAATATTGCTATAAAGCAGAAATCCATTGACTGCTGTGTTAAGGACTCAAAGCATGCTGGCAAATTGCCTGATAGGGCAAGTAAGGACATCTCACAATCCAGGCTTCACAATCCATCTTAAACAAGAGGGAGCAGCAATTTCTTGCATTCTGTCATTTGGCAAATATGCATTTCTCAGATGTAACAGTACTGAGTATTTTATTGAAACTTTCAGACATCAGCCTGCACTCTCCATATGTTCAGGGTTCTACAAGCTGTTTCCATGACAAAACGAGATTGATTCTGGAGCCATATAGTTAATTGGTTAAATCTATTTTATTTACCAAAAAATGCAGGCAAAACACTGTTCTCTTCAATACAGTAGACAGATTCCCTTTTTTGTGTTTCCAAACCTTCTTTTCCAAAATCTACTCTGTTTATAGAGCTTTCTCTGAGGAAGATGGTTCCTTCACTAACTTCTCTTGTTGTTTGTTGTTTCTCGTTTTCTTTTTTAGTAACATTTCATTCATTCGGACAAGAAGATTTTTTTTTGCCATACAGAACTTCTAAATCCAACTTTTTAAAATGCTTGTTCATTTCTGCTGTCTTCTGTAAGAGTGAAACTCCTGGGTAGCCTATATTTTGCATGAGATACTAATCATGGGTCAATAGAAAGAATAATGTACACTGTCTGTATCATTCATTAGTGCACATGCTGGAAAGTTGCAATAATCAGGAGAATGTGTTCCTGTTTTTTGTTGTTTGGTGGGTTTTTTCTTTTTTCCTTCAGGATGAGTAAGACAGGAAAAAAATACTTATCCATCCACTGGTAGTGGTAAACTAGAATATGCTTCACAAAGGGCTAAGTATCATCCAGGAGTTTTATGAAGGGAAAAGCTGTTTGTAAAGAAAGGATCAGGACTGTCTGGCCCAGCTGCAGTTACTCTTCAGAAGCAGAAATTGCTCCCTGTATTATTTAGATTGTCACATCTTCATAGATCCACTAAAAGAAATGATATTTTAGATGTGCAGATAAAGCCCACACATTTTAAATGATGTTAACCAATGCTGAGAGTCAACATTTGAGTTGTTCCCTGAAGTTTTGGTGACATCAGCTCCCTTACATGACAGTAGAGCCAGTGGCAGAGATGAGTGGAGGGGCTCGTGGGGTCATCCCAGACTCTCAGTGCACCTTGGCCAAGGTGACCCGCAGCTCTGGGGTCACCCTGCACACAGGGGCTCTGCCTGCACACACACTCAGCCCCAGTGAGAGGGGCTGCTGCACAGGGGAGGCACTTGGCTTCCAGAAGGCTTTGGTGTCCAAAGCAGCTGAGAGAAAACCTGGATTGCAACTGCTGCAGTCACACTTCTTGTGGGCTCTGTGGAGGAACCAAGATGGAGCAGCTGCCACTTATCTGCCCTTCCTAAGCAGCAGTGCTGCATCACAGCACTTTTAAAAGCACATCACAGCTGCTTTTTAGCAACTGCTGGGGAGACAGGGACAGCAGGTACAGCAGATTATCATAACTTTAAAGAACAGCGTTATGTGTGAAAAGCCATCTTGTTTCCCATTCCAAAAAAGAAAGATATGAGAGTTTCTTAATTGCTGAATATTTCTTGTGAGGCAAATCCAAACATAAATCACCCCATTACTGATCACAGTGGTGTAATTGCTATTGTGAAGGAGTTAATTTTGTGTTCTTTAAAATTGAAATCATCTGCCCTCTTTGACTTTCCAGGGCCATATAACCAGCAGACACTGAAGTGAATTTCAGGGAGGTAATTTTTCACTCGTGCTGTTTTTTGTGAAGCCCAGATCAAAGCCTGCTCTGGAAAGTGGAGTCAGCCAAAGCCACAGTGCCAGCTAAGGTCTTTTCTCAACCTCTTGTTACAAAGTCTCCTTTGAACACTTTTTTACCTCATATTTTCAGCATGTGAGGTGCTGGAACAGGTTTTCCAGGGAAGCTGAGGATTCTCCATCTCTGGAAGTGTTCAAAAGCAGGCTGGATGGAGCTCTCAGCAACCTGATCTAGTGGAAGGAGACCCCTGGGGGGTTGGAACTAGGAGATCTTTGGGCCCCCTTCCAACCCAAACCATTTTGTGATTCTGTGAAATACATAGCATTATTTTCCATTCTGGTGAGCAGTCTTGTCTCTTGGAGACTGCCTCTGAAGAATGTCTCCATGAGTTTTGGAGCTATAGCTCTGCCCTGCAAAATTTGAAAAAAATAAGTACTCTGGTGTGTTTAGTTTTTATATCAGTACCTGATGCTCCAGATAATCTAGGTTCTGCATAGGATACTTTTTTTCCACTAATTAATAATGGACTGTTGTATCTAACTGGGTATTAGGAATCCATTAATTGAAGTAAAATGGTTACACATTTGTCTTAAAATTTAGGGAAAATAGAATGTATTTGTTGGTAGAATTTTAAATAATTAATTCTGTAAAAGAAGAAAGGGAAGACAGAGAGTATAGTCATTCCTTTAAACTAACCTCTCCTGGAAAGTTCTTTGCATCACCATTCAGCTGGTT
>VXBB01005456.1:435702-565019 GCA_013399915.1 Illadopsis cleaveri | reverse complement strand
GGCCGAGCCGAGCCGGGCCGGAGGGGCCGCGGGTGCCCCAGCGAGACGCGGGCGGGCGGGGGCCGAGTCTCCGCGTCCCTCCTCGGTGTCTGTCTCGCCCCACTCCCCGGGCAGCGCCGGCCCGAAACGAGGTGCAGCCCCGCTGCTGTGCGAGGAGTCGGCCCCGAGCCGGGGTGCGTGGGGGCATCCGCAGGAGCTTCTCGTGGCCCTGGCTCGGCCCAGCGCTCCGTCCGTGAGCTGATCTGACGGTCCTCGAGCGAAGATCAAGAGTGACAACCAAGAGCACAAAGCACTCGGCTTTGTCCGCTCCTTTATTTTTTCCCGCTCTGCGGCATCATGGGGATCCAGGGCCTGCTGCAGTTCATCAAGGAGGCTGCCGAGCCTTCCCACGTGAAGAAATACAAAGGGCTGACGGTAGCTGTGGACACCTACTGCTGGCTGCACAAAGGCGCCTACGCTTGTGCTGAGAAGCTGGCCCGAGGAGAGCCCACCGACCTGTAAGTCTTTCTTACCTTTAAGTCTCACCCCTTTTACAAACTAAAATTTCGTTAACTTGGTGTTTCTTGAACTAAAAATAAAGTCACAGTAGTTTCGCTTCTTACTATTGCTTCTGAATTCTGTGTTGAACTCTTTAGAAATGAAAAAATTTGGCGATAAATAAACAGCTTTCCAGCTGTGCAAAATTAAAAAAAATATAAATGCATGTATTGGGGAAAAAACTCTCAAAATATTTTTTGGTTAGAATACCCAAGGCTGTATCAGTTAGGGTTTTTTTTCCTAGCATGTCTCACTCTTAACTATAATCTAATTTCTCTGATGAAATTCTCTACGTGCAATTCTTTAATTTCAAATTTAATATTATTTTCAGACGCCTTTTTTGTATGCAAAGAGAGCTTGTAAATACTGCTGTGACAAAGGTTGTAGTGATGCCAAGGAATTCTAAGAGATGTGTTGTGCTCTGAATAAGGTGTAAGAATTTTTGCTTAACATACTACGTTTTTAGTTAAAGTAGCTTTTTAAAAACACATTTACACAGTTATATTTCTAGGGAAGGAAACGAACAAAAATTGTGGTCATATTTCAGATTCAAGTCCACACCTTAGACCAGATTTGCATTTCTTGCCCATCCCTGGAAATGTGGGTTGAACTCTTGTTGTAGGTTGGATATAGGTAAGGTTGAAAGGGACCACTGCATGTCGTCCCATCCACGTTCCCTTAGAGCACATTACTCAGGGTTGTGCCCTGATAGCTTTCAAATATCTCCAGAGAAGAAAGAGACTTGAAAACCTCTCTGGCCAACCTGTTTCAGTGTTTGGTTACTTGCACAGTAAGGAAGTTCTACTTATAATCTAGTGGAATGCCTGTGTTTTGGTTTCTGCCTGCTGCCTCTCATCCTACTGCCTGGCACCACCCAGGGGACCTTGGATCCATCAAGTGTTTGATTGGAGGCAAGAGAGAGTTGGTGTTTTGCAAATGGATTCAAATATTTACTGCTGCTTATGTTAATTTGAAGAACTGTGGAGTTGCAATCCAACCCTGCCTTGAAGGTAGTTGGAGGTCCCTCAGAGGCCTGAGAATAAGATACACTTCAGTTGAGAAAAAAATGGACTGTCAGGAGAAATAGTCATAGATAACTTTGGAATGGTTGAATTTGAGCACATGAGTACTTTATGGGCAAATCTTGTTTCCGTGCACGTATGATCCTAGACTGGCACCTTAACTATGGTGTAGAGTCCTTTCATACTTTAAGTTCATCTGGATGAAGGTATGGTATAGCTACAGAGCTATTTGCTCCCATCTTTTAAAAATCATAGTTATTTTTCAGTAGCTATAAATCCAGTTTCTTCTGTGCTCATATCCTTGCATTCTAAATGTTTCTAAATCCCACACTCCTTCTCCCTTCCTCTGTTGATGAGGTTGCTCTTGCTGTTTCAAACAGTGTTCTTAAAATAAAAAAACTTGGAATTTTTTTTTCTTTGAGCATCGCTGCAGTGTGCTTGCTTAGTGTTTACAGCAGCTATTAGATCTTAGCTCTGTGCTGCTGATAAAACGATCTCATACAGATCTGTAGAAATAACAGGTAAGAAAGTGAGAGGTCTGAGGGAATAAATAACGTCTGGAACACCCAGCAAATAATTTTTGAAGGGATGGGCTTTGAAAGCTGTGGAGGATTGCCTCCTGGGCAATATACCATCTTCACAGTTTCTATGGAAGGGGGAACTTTTCTGACTTTTGGAATATTTTCAGTGCTATGCTTGTATTTTTAGTATGGGAAGATAGGTTTGTACGTTTTGTCCGTAGGATACATCCATTATCTGAAGAGAAGAGTGGATGGTTCTACAAGGAGAGGTTAAATAACCCCATCACTTCCAACTCTACAAAAGTGCTTTTAGTTTGCCTTTCTGGGGAGAGGTCATGTACTGTGCTTGTCTGCTTCCTGTTTCCCTGGCCATTAAGAATTCTGTTGCTGAAAGTAAAAAGAAAATCCATGTCTTAACTGGTCAAGGTTTTGTCAGCATCAAATCCTAATGTAGCAAAATCAACTGAATTATACTTGAATTCTTATTACAATTTGTCTAGGAGAGAGGAGCAGTCAGCCCAGTTCTGAATTGGGAGGTGGATTGTTTCTCTTGGTAAAAAAACCAACCAAACTGCATTCAAGTGTTCTTAGTTTTTTGTGATACTGGGGGAGTATACAGCCTGTTATGATTTTTGAACAATAGTTAGTCTTAAACTTACAGTTCTCCTTTCCTGCAACTGGAAAATATGTAATAGACTTGTGGTTAACAATAAAGTTTATCTCTCTTTTCTTACTTTTGTTATTGATACAGTTATGTAGCTTTCTGTATGAAACTTGTTCATATGCTCCTCTCATTTGGAATTAAACCAATTTTGGTATTTGATGGATGTACCCTACCCTCTAAGAAGGAAGTGGAAAAGGCACGACGAGAGTAAGTACCGAGCTGTATTGATGTGCAAGCAAAGCAGTTTTATCACTACAGTAAAAATCAAAACCCCTCAAACTTTAGCTAGGAGGTAAGCTCTGGTAAACCCCCCTGCAATAGTGTGATATTTTTTAGTTTACATCTCAATCATACAAACTTCTTAGAGGTCTTATTCCAAAAATAGAAATGCACTTCATAAATGAAAGCCATTTTATAGAGGAAGGAAGTAAACCTTTGAGCAGTAGTTCCTGTAATGTATTAGAGGCTTTTAGTTTACCCACGCTTGTGATCTCTGGACAAAAATACTTCTTCCCAATATAAAGTTATTTAAACATGACACCCCTTTCCTCATCTTTCTTTACAACAAACAAGGTAAACTTGTTTCAAATTTGGATTCAGGTCCCTAAAAATGGGACTTTTCACTGAAGCTATGCGAATTTTTCAGTAGTGGTTATTATTTATGAATTCTCATGAGACATGTGCTTCCTTCAGCGTGAAGTGAACAATTTCCGATTAATGAAATTAAGTAAATTAGGTTTTCTGTCCTCTAAATCAATAAGTATCTAGTGTCAGATACTCCCAACTCCCATTAAATCTATTTTACTGCAAGCTGAGTGGGTGCATTTCTTCTTTTACACTGCTGATTTCAGTTCCTATTTGTCACTGTTTTCTGAGAAAATATTATCAATTTCAACATTCAAATCTAGTTGTCCTTGTCAATGCAATGACCTAGTTATTCTTTTGTTTTAAAAAATTATGCAGTAGCCCAGATTTGGGAGGTGTTGCAATTTTTCCCCCTTTCTTACCTGTCTCTCTCAGTTCCTTCTGCTGTTTTTTCTTTTAAGTGAAAAACAATCCGAGATTGGTGGATATTTTTACCTTTCTTTTAGGAGGCGTCAAGCCAGTCTTCTGAAGGGGAAACAACTGTTGCAGGAAGGGAGACTTTCAGAAGCTAGAGAATGTTTTGGGCGCAGTGTAAATATTACCCATGCTATGGCTCATGAAGTTATTAAAGTAAGTTGTCAACTTTATTGATAATACCAGTTTAAGAAAAAAAAAATCTCTGCAATAGGTAGCATATCCTACTCTGCATTTTTGTGGTTACATCACTGCCTCTTCTATATAGGAAAGAAAATATCCCCACCTGCTTAGTCTCTAATTGTCCTGCATGTTATTGGATTGTGTTAGGCACAATTAACAAACTTACAGTTTTTATGCCCATTTGTATAAATAATAACAATGTCTCAAACAAAACATGAATCTTCCTACCGCTGTGAACTGAATTTGATAACACCCGTTTCACTTTTGCAGCACAAAAAGACATCAAAAAATTTTTTTTGCGTTTTTTCCATTGCCTAGTTTCTGAGCATAGACTACAGAAAAAAAAATTTGGCTGATTAAACATTGTTCTAGTAGTTCTTTGCTATACTTTCAATGCAGTCATAGGGTCTTTATCAAAAAGCATGAAGCTTGTTCTAGTACTGCTCTCCTTTGTCCAGAATATAACTTGCATGAGTTTGAAGCTGTCACCTGTGGTCAGATGGCACTAATGGCAGTGGCAGATGGCAGTGGCAACAGTGTTAGGCAATAGGAAAGGCTGTTTTAGTAAACCATTGTATACAGATCTAAACTGCTTAAAAGTTGAGGTTTTGACTATGAAATATTGGACTCTTACTGGGGGCATGAGGGGTGTGTGACTAAAAAGGTTGTGGTTTTGGCTTTTTAATGTAGAGATTTTTATGTTTTCAGATCTCTTAATGTAGTTATTGAAAATTAATGCAAAGTACTTGTATGCTTCTTGTTTATGTACAGGCTGCACGAGCCCAGGGAGTTGATTGTATTGTTGCTCCTTATGAAGCTGATGCTCAGCTGGCTTATCTTAATAAGACTGGCATGGTTCATGCTATAATTACGGAAGACTCTGATCTTTTGGCTTTTGGATGTAAAAAGGTATGGAAGAAGATACTAACAGCCTTTACCTCTCACAAATTAGAGTTTGAAGTTGCCAGATATGTTTGATGTATGGGTTAACTCTTCTACAACAAACGTGGGAAACAGAAGAGATGAGAACAGCAGTTTGCATCTCTTGTTTCCACCAAGTGCAATGAACCGCCTTATATGGGTGAAAATTATTGTGTTTTCACTTCCTCTTAATTTTCAGGTGTTTCTGAAAATTGACAAGTTTGGAAATGGACTAGAGATAGATCAAACTCGACTAGGAAACTGCAAGCAGCTTGGAAATGTATTTACAGAAGAGAAATTCCGCTACATGTGTATTCTTTCTGGTTGTGACTACCTCCCTTCAATCCATGGAATTGGGTTAGCTAAAGCATGCAAGTTAGTAAAACTGGCCAACAATCCAGATATCATAAAGGTAAACTCAGTTTTGCTTTGTGTTTTATTTTTTGGGAGCCTATATCAATATATATGAAATGTAACACTGAATTAAAAATGTGAAGGGCTCTTGACTTCCTCCATTTTGAGGAAAATACTAAAAAGTATTTTTTACCAGTGCTTAAAAAACATGCTGAACTAAACTTACTCAAGTGTTGAAGCTGTCATGCATTTATAAGCAATATACCAAAGTAAACTTAGGTAAAGAATTGTTTTAATCCTTTGAGAGTATATTCTGTTTGAAGGGAAACTTAATTTTTTGTAAGACTTTGATTTTTTTTTTTTCTCCCCTTATTACTGCTTTCTTCTGCTTCTGCAGATTAGTTATTCAAACTGCTCAATGAACTGTTACTTTTGTGTAAGTACAGATTTATCTGTGTGCAGGAGGGGCAGAGATTGGGAATTTTATTTAATGTCACATGTATGGATATGGACATTTCTACATTAAAAACAGTATGGAAGAAAAATGTGTTATGAGGCAAAACAAATTTAATATAGGGTGGATTTTTTCTTGTCCAGGGTATGAAATTAAATTTGGAAATACAGAGGCTAAGAGGGTGGGAATAACGTATGTGTGGGTAGTAAGGGATTAGAGAGGTTAAGAGCTAATAAGAGTACCTCATGGGGCTGTCCTTAAGGCAGGTAAATCTAATCCAGAAAAGCATTTTAATATGCAGTTTAATTACCTTGGTGTGTTATCTTCTTTCTTAAATTACTTGTGTGTTTTAGTGTTTTTTTTCTCTCACATACAAATAGCTATGATTTTTAATTTTTAAATATTTTAATCATATAGAGCAGACATCAAAGCAACTGGTTTGGGGTTGGCTTTTAAGGAAGTAAAAGGGGAATTTAAACTTTTCCCATGCAAATCATTATTTGCTTTAATAATGAGCAAAATTCCAGGGTTTATTCTGCTTAGCTTTCCTTTTTTTTTCCATTATAAGAACACCCACATATTGCTTATGTGTCCTGATAATATGAACTATAAGAATTTGTTGTGCATTAATTTAAATAAATACACCCTAAGGAGATTAACTGTTTTTCTGATCACATTCTGTATTGATTTATTTATTAAAGAAGGAGGTGTAAAAATTGAATTGTGTTATTTATGTAATTGTAGACAATTTGAGTGGGAAAATAATGTACCAAGTTCTATTTTCTTTCCTTCTCCTCTTTAAGTTGAATCTGCCTCTTGCAGTAGGACACTCATTCTACATTTAATTACAAGCAAAGATAATTAATAATTGAAATGTATTTAACCTTTCATGTGACCTGTTAAAATGAAACAATTGAGTAATTTCTTTTTTTTTGACAGGTTATTAAGAAAATGGGGCAGTACTTGAAGATGAATATAACAGTACCAGAAGAATACATACAGGGTTTTACACGAGCTAACAATACATTCCTGTATCAGTTAGTTTTTGATCCTGTCAATAGAAAATTAGTTCCTCTGAATGCATATGGAGATGATATTGATCCAGAAACACTAACTTATGCAGGACGGTATCCTTTGTGTTGAAACAGCAGAATGGGGAAATAAGAGTGAGCTGATGTGGTATCTTAGAATTTTCATTGCATCTGTGGTGTACTTAGATGTTTTTATTGCATCCCTGCTTTGACTAAAGCCTGGCTTTTCTGCAGTCTTAAAGTTTTGTGGGAGTTTTCTCCTTTGCTCTGATTTTAATCAATTTTTTAAAAGTGCAGAGGTTAACTAAATGACCTATTATTGCTACATCATTTTAAGCAGTAGTTATTGATCTGATTGTTTTCTTTGAAAACAAATTGTTAAATACAATTTAAACTGACTGCTTTATGGCTGTCTTGAATTTGTCTGTGTTGTGATTTACATTCTCTTCCAGTTTAATTCTTGCAATTTGTGCTCAACTCAGCCTCTAGTCTTAACATTTCCTGTTCTACTAGATCTCTCTTCCTATAGAAAAGGTAACATTTTGCCACATCTGTACAATATAAATTTCAACATGGAAGATTAGAAAAATTAAGGAAGAGAGGAGAGTGTTAAAGTAGTTATTAGTTTGGTATATTCAAGCTATCTAATCTCTGGCATTTGCAGAAATTAGGAAGGAGAAAGTTGCTGCCTTGCCTGCTGATAATTGAAGGATTTAATTTTGACTTTTATGATTTGCCAAAACTGCAGACCTATTATAATTGCTGTTACATCAGATTGAGCCTGGGGTACTAGTATTAATCATTTGGATTAATATTCTAGCCGTGCTTTCTGGCTGAAAAATGGGTAACTTTGTTAGAACATGGGTAACTATGTTCTAACTTTCATGGTACAGTTGTTGAAATATAATGTAATATTCAGATCTTTTCCTTTACTATGATGGAAACAGACATGTTGGTGATGATACTGCTTTTCAAATTGCTATTGGCAATATTGATATCAATACAATGGAACAAATTGATAATTATAACCCTGACACGGCACAGGTAACATCTTTGTTATGAAGTTGGATATTAAGAATTTGATGTGGGTCTGGATGTTAATGGGGAAATGTGATTGAATGTTATCCACAAATGAATTGTCAGTAAAAGCTATTCCAGTATTACAGAAACTGTGTGCTCCCACATACACAATTCTCACTCTTTTTCAGAGTAAAGTTTTATTTTTCATGGCATTTGACTTTAATATCTGTTTACTTTCAGACTTTTTTTGGTAAGTCCTTAAATCCATTTACAGAAGTAACTGTTTTAAAGAGAAAATTCTCAAGGAGTTTTGGATTTCTTCCAAGAATAATCCAAAATTCTTTCCTGAATAGAAATAAATGTTAAACTTTAAATTTCGTCTGAGATGAGCAGTTAGTCACTTGTGCCATATTGAAATGAAGACATTATGGGAGCCCAACAAAAAGTATGAAAAGCATGAGAATTGTGGGAACAAAAAAAGGTTTATGTAGAGTATGTCACTACATGTAGAAATGTTAACATTTCCTTCCTTGTATGCTAAGTCAGGAAATCATATATAGAAGGCAAGATTATAAACCTGTGTCTTGGTTTTTAATTGTTTTTTGTAGCCTGTGCAGCAGACAAGTTGTGGCTGGAATGACCGACGTGATAATCATGTCAACAGCATTTGGAGCAGAGAATACAAGTTTGGCCCCACTGAAGATCCTGCTCCTCCTAAAATGCATTTTCCAGAGAAACCAATAACCAAAGGCATGGAGAAAATAATTAGTGTTAAAGGACTAAAGCTTGCAGGCAAAGAGCTCTTGGCAAAAAGGCCAAGGAGTGGTATGTTCATATTAAATAAGTATATGAATAACAGTAGAAGCCTGTGGGAAAAGAAAGGATTTTATCTTATACTTTATGGTATGAGGCTTTAGAGGCTTAACTCTTGCATGGTATTGTGTGTGTTCTGTTTTCAACAAGCTACAAGGCTAACATGCCATAATATTAAAGCCTAGATAGTGATTAAGGGTGATAGCAAACTTTCAACTGGACTTGATTTGGACTCTTTGGTTTGCTATAAAACTCTGATGGTTTCAATCTCAAGTCATGTTTAATACAGTTGGTATTTTGATATAGTTTTGGGTTTTATTTCTATCTTAAAATGGCTTGTGAAGAAGTTAAAACAGGCTGGTTTTCCTAGCACTGATATTAGGCCAGATAGAAAACATAAAGAATGTTCTCTGTACTCAGACTGTGCTGCCTCTATCCCCTGTATAGGTGCTCTTTATGCCAACTTTTTCACTTTCTCTAGTGCATCTGTGATATCTCATCTTCTATGCCACCTGAGTTATATGTGCTCAAATAAACTGTGGGCTTGGTAATAGAAGAGGCAGTTTTTTGTTCCTATTGTGCTTTATGCTAAGTGTTTTCCTCTGCTTCCTTTGCTTTCTGATTATACTGCTGGGGCTTTATTTTTTTCCTTTGTTACTCCTGGTATCTTCCTATTCCCTCACTTATCAAAGTCTGTATATAGTTTAGCAACCCACCTTTAAATCAAGTGTAGTTTCATTGTAGTTGTTCTGCCTTCACTCCATCTACCTTTTCACTCAGTTATTTTTAAGGCTATGTACTAGAAAACAATGGTGTTAAAGACATCTAAACTCTATTGTCAATAATTTTCTTACCAGACCTTACTAATATTTTTATGCCTGTGATAGTAAATATGTAATGTTTAGTTATCTCATAACTGGTTAATTGTAGAATGTCCTTCTGCAATGATTCCTAAATTGTCTTTAGATTCAGCAGAAGTGTCAGATGGAGATCTGTTGAAGCAATATTCATTTTCAAAAACAAAGAGAATCAAGAAGGAGAACGATAATGATGGTCAAGCACAAGAGAGTGTGTCAGCAATACAAAGCCTTGATTCTCCAGGAATTTCCATCACTCAAGAAAGCTCTAACTCCCTACCCAGAGTTAGAAATAAATTTGCTTTCTTTTTACAAAGGAAAAACAAAGAGAAGGATGCTGTAATTGTTCCAGGAACAAGAAGCAGGTATGCTAATGTCACATGTTTTCATAAGTAGCAAAATACTATTTGCTGTCCTGGTTGCTAAAATAGCCTGAATACTGAAAATTGGAAAAATGCTACTTCAGACTTTTTATGCAACTGTATTGCATCTCAGCCAAGATGGTGCATCCTTTGTGCTAGGCATGCTGTCTATTTGTGAGATACATAATGCTCATTTTTTTACTGCAGAAGTGAAGACTGAGACTATTCATAGAATCATAGAATGGTTTGGTTTGGAGTGGACCTTAAAATCATCTCATTCCAATCCCCCCTGTCATTGTCAGGACACCTTTCATGGGACCAGGCTGCTCAGAGATTCATCCAACTTGATCTTGGGCACTTCCAGGGACAGAGCATCTGCAACTTCTCTGGGCAGCCTGTTCCCAGTGTGCCACCACACTCACATTCACCACACAGTGAAGAATTTCTTCCCAATATCTAATTTCATCCTCCTTCAACATAAGATCATGCCCTCTTGTCCTGTCACTATATGACCTTGTGAAAAGTCCCTCTCCAGCTGTCCTGTAGGCTCTCCTGTAGGTACTGCAAAGTGCTATAAGGTCTCCCTGGAGTCTTTTCTTCTCTAGGCTGAACAGCCTTGATTTTCTCAGCCTGTCTTTGTGGGAGAGGTGCTCCAGCTCTGTAATCAATGTGACTCTCAAGGAAATATTCAACATCTCTGGGTATCACAATTAATTGCGAATTGGCTGGGGTTTTTTTCCAGGTAAAGGACATGTGACATATTTCAAAAAAACAAAGGTAACTACTTTGTGGCAAATATGTAAGCAGTTAATGAACATATGGACTTAAGGTGACAGGGCATTTTGTTTGTTTCAGTAAAGCTAAACCTGGTCATGCTCTATGACAAATACCTGTTCTTATCCCATCTCATTCAACTGACACTGTTGACCTCTGCAGCAGCACTTTGAGGGCAGAGACTTAGAGTTTTTATTT
Source organism: Illadopsis cleaveri (assembly GCA_013399915.1). Classification (NCBI taxonomy): domain Eukaryota; kingdom Metazoa; phylum Chordata; class Aves; order Passeriformes; family Timaliidae; genus Illadopsis; species Illadopsis cleaveri. The sequence goes on along the minus strand of VXBB01005456.1, from coordinate 554,249 downwards.
TTCGTTTAGTCACTTTTGGCCACAACTACTTGAATTTGTCTCACAAAACATTATCACAATTAAGTCTATTATTGTGTAATTTTTATCATAAATAATCTGAATATTTTTGAGCAGTGCAGTTTTACAGAGCAGTCTTAATACCTTAGTTTTAAAGCACACCTTTCTGAGCTGAAAGTTTTTGAAAGTTTTTTTTTATTGCATGAAAAACTAAGAGTTGTCACTGATGATAGATTCTTCTCTAAATCTGTGCTCAATATTCTCAGGAGCTGCTGCTGTAGCATACAAAAAAAGTCGTAAGGTTCTGTTTTCCTTTATAAGTGGTGCTGAAGTATTTCACTACTTGCTTTATCATTGTTAATTAATATATTCTTAAATTTTGTAGAATTTTTACATGTTTCTCTTTCAGGTGAAGAATCTTCTTAGTATTTCAGTCAAAGAATGCCATTTTTACAGATGCTTTTTCCCTCTTTTTTTTTAAAAAAACTGTTTTTTTTTTTTTTTACTAAATGTCTTCCTGAGGGACTTTTCCCATTGCCAAAATAATTTGTCTGCACGTATACCTTGAAAATAAAATTGATGGATAGAGACAATGATTGGCAAGGACATACTCATTTGCATAACTTTCTTCCCCCTTGCCTTCACTTTTTTTTTTCTTTTTTAGGTTTTTCTGCAATGATGCAGTTACATTTGACAGTACAGCAAAGAAGGAAGATGGTGATGGAACTCAAGATGATGAGCAGGAATGCCAGAAACAGGAAGTAAAATATGTAGATGAAGATGTTTCTAGGCTTTCAGAAACTGAAAAATCATCACAGACTGTCTTTACACCTCCTGGAGAAATGCAGGAAAGTTGTTTCCAGCGATTTAGCAGCCTCAAAAGTAACTCAGGAAATCTTGGTCCATCTCGTATCGAATTTTCACCACAGTTTCACCAACAGAGAAACAACTGCATTGTATCCCAGGAAGATCAGATTAGTGGGGCAGTGTGTAATGAATCAGAGGAAGACTCCTCCCCCTTAATAGAACTGGAACAGTCATCACAGTCTCATGGGTCTTGTGAGCCATTAGAATGCAGTTTGGAGTCTTCAGAAATCCTAGAAGTGTCCAACAGCAGCTCAGGTGTAAAGGTAAGAAAATTGGACGTTGTTTCAGCGTTTGTTTTCACTTTATATTATAAAAGAAATTGTACAGTGAAGTCTCCTTTTCAGAATGGTGCCCTGCAGATAATGTAGCTTGTGCTAACAAGACTTGTCTCTAAATAGAGTCACAGAACGATCACATTCTTGTCAATGTTTAACATAATTGTACAGAATGGATTGACATACTAGCTTAAATAAAATCTGTTCTCTGGTTTTAGTTTGTCTTGAGTCTTTCTGCTGCTATCACTGCAGTGCCTCATAAAAACACCTGGTAGGCAACCTTTGGTTCTCTGCTTTTAGTCCCTGAAGTGCTTTCAGAAGCATATGCCTGCCTTTGTAGTGTTGCTTGCTAAAAACCCAGGTTTTTGTATGAGTTCTTAGAGCTGCTGAAAACATTGTAACTTAAAGTATATACATGTAGATAGACAACCTGCTTTAAAACCAGATCAATTTTCTCTTCAAGGAATCTGATTCCAGTCCAAAACTGAATGATGATCGATGTTCTCTGTCTCTGTTATCTTCTGCTGTTCAAACTAACAAAAAAAATACAATCATGAAGACCAAGGTAAGAATTTTTTAAACTTTATGAGCTTTACTAAACTCTGAAAATCAATTTCTCCTAGTTTATTTTAGAACTTGTAATGAAAGACTTAAGTAATGCAAATGTTGGCAAGACAAAGCTACATTCTTGTTCATCTACCCTGGTGCTGGGGTGAAAAATAACCACCTATGATTGATAACAGAGTTGCAACTTATTTGGGCATTTTAAACACTTCCCTGTAGAGTAAGCCAAGGTAGGGCAAGAAAATCTACTTCAGGTTTTAGGATATAAATTGCAGTAACGTTCACATTCCAGATACAGTCACAAGATACAACTGTAATTTGATTTCTCTTTGTTTGCTTGGATGTCTAAGGATAAACTTGTGTTCCTTGTCTTTGGAACATTTCTAAGATTAATATATTTGTCGACTTAGGTGTTGTCATTAGAATTGGCCAAAAGATGAATGAGTAAGAGGCAGATGTTTTCATCCTTCTACGTATGCCGCCTAATAAGTTTTCTTGTAGACAGACTAAAGATCACAAGATCACAGACTAAAGATCTGCCAGACAGGAATATTGTGTGTCTTGTGAAATAGTGACATCTTGTGGTTATTAGGAACTTATTTGTTAAGGAGAAATTTACATTTGTGTTTTGGAACATTAACATTTTTCCTGCTTTTCCTTAACAAGACTGAGCAAGAAAATCGTCCTGGCATTCAGAGTTTTTTATTACTTTGGTTTTAAGGCTTTGTTTAATATGTTTTACATTATTTTGCTCACCTTAGATGGTATATTGGGAGAATGAATATATTAAATATTGGGGGATCATGGAAGTACTGATGTAATATAAGCGTCACGAAAAAACAAAATTTCAGCATGCTTGGAGCCCTTCAGAAAACAAAAACTGTTGAAAACCTGAGAGGACAATAGGGTTAAAGCAAGTGGCTAGTAAGAAAATTTCCACCACTTATTTCCATGGCCATGAATTCTCTCTCCTTTGTGTTGGTAATAATAATTATACAGAATTACATCAGAAAACTGTCTTGGCCAAAAAGTAACCTGAAAACAACAACCGAAAGGTCAGTCATATTGTAACTTGGATCCACCCAGACTCTTGAATTCCTGTGAGTTGTAGCACCAGGAAGACCATAGGAGAGGGAAGGTAGAGATAAGGAGCACCACTTTTGACTCTGTTTTCTTTTAGAATTTATTAAAGTCTTGTTAGGATATTTATTAGGATCCTGCAAGTGTAAAACAAGAAAAATGTTTGCTGGTGGTAGAAGATGCCAAAGGGAAAAATGAGTTCTAGATTTTGGGAAGAAGCAGTTAATCATGTAATGCATAATTTATTCTGATTTTGGTAAGCTGAATATTGGCTATGTCGATGTACTGAGAGAAATTTAATAATTGGGGGAGGCAATCTGAAAAATTTGTCAGCTGTTATTGTGGTTCCAATCCAAAATGTGAAGTGCTACCTACTCAATTCTAATGTCAAAACTAGTAGAAGCTTCTTACAAACAAATGCCTATGTGATACCAAGCTCCCTAAGACTTCAAGTTTTTTTCTGTGATACTGTTGCAGCTGTGGTTTTTACTGCTAATTATTTTTCACAATTACTGTCAGTATTGGTGAATTGTACTAATTCACTAATAATTGTGACATTAATAATTGTGAAATTAGTAATTTCACAATTACTAACACTAATAATAGAAAAGAGCATTCTATTCTGGCTTTGAATTTCTTAGCAGGTGTTCACCATGCAGCTTTCCCTACTTTTGGATTAGCTAAATTAAGTTATAACTGACATAATTCAGTGCTACAGGGATATATAGGATTTGGGTGCCTTTGCATGCTGCAAAAAGACCGAGATGATAGATAAATAGTGAAATACTATAAAGCAGGCAGTTTTAAGATTTTATTTTATTTTATTCTTCCTAGTATTCTTGTTCCAATTTTTAGCTTACATTCTAAACACTTCTTTTCCCTCCTTGGAATACCAAGATTGCTTAATGTATTTAGGTAGAAACAATGTAATTTCAGTAATAGAATCATAGAATCATTAATCTTGGAAAAGATCTTTGCAGTCAGGTCTAACTGTCAACCCAACATTACCACGTTCATCATTGAACCGTATCGTGAAGCGCCATATCCACACAATTTTTGAACACTTCGAGGAATTGTGATCCTGCCACTTCTCTGGGCAGCCTGTTCCAATGCTTTACAACCCTTTGCAGGAAGAAATTTTTCCTAATATAGAATCTATCCTAATATAGAATGTATCTATACCTCCCCTGGTGCAACTTGAGGCCATTTCCTCATGTCCCATGAGTTGCCTGGAAGAAGAGGCCAAACCCCACCTGGAAATACCTTCCCCTCAGGCAGTTGTAGAGAGTGATAAGGTTGCCCCTGAGCCTCCTTTTCTCCAGGCTAAACAACCCCATCTCCCTCAGCTGCTTCTCATCAGACTTGTGCTCCAGGCCCTTCACCAGCTCCATTGCCTGTCTCTGGATTCATTCCAGTGCCTCAACGTCATTCTTGTAGATAGGAACTGAACAAAAAACTGAACACAGTATTTGAGGTGTGAAAGAGTATGTAACAAATGGTGGGGGGATGGCAAAATGCCATGATGTTTCAGAAAGAACTAAGCCATGAATTCTCTTTGAAGAGAAGGCTGCTGAGATGTTCCAACTTAAATCTAGTTGCATTTAAGAGAGAGAGATTCTGGCCAAGCACAGCATTTCTGAGCTCCTGGTATACAAAGTGGATAAGAAGGTCCAGCTAGAGGATCCTTATGATCCTTGGGGTCATTGTACTGCTTGCTACCTGTGCTCTTTCTTATGGCTCCATCTTCATGAAATCCAAGTGTCACAGGGAGTGATACCTGACAGTGTCTTCTCCTAAAATTCTAAAAGATGGCATCACATGAGAGCACAACAAATTGTCTTCAAAGAGATGAAAAACATAAATATTCAGTAGATTTTAAAAACTGCATTCAAATGAAATGAGTATTTACAACCTTAATACGAAGATTTATGGAAGCTGGTTTGCCAGTTCTTACAGCTGCAGTATGTCTTGTGTTTGAGATGCCATTTTTTAGATTATAGACTATCTAAACATACTTTGTCATGGCATTTCAGATTACATTATCTCAACACAATGTAAAACACTTCATTTTTTTGATTAAAAGCTGTGCAGCATGTCTGTTGCTTGCAGATTGTCATTTTAACCATGTGTACTGCAATATTAAAATCCCACAGGTTCCTGGATTACGTAAATCCAGTAATATAAGGTCACATATGGTAACAAAGCTCAAGCCATTGATACCAGCTAAAGTAAGTGGACTAAGCAGGAAACTGTCACCTGTGCAGAAGAGAAAGGACTGTGATACTGAAAATAAGCTGGGGCTGCAATCCACTATTGGTGAACTCTGGAAAAGCTTCCAGTTTAAAAGGTGAGTTACTTTAACACTTTACTAAGTACATGGCATGCTTTTTTCCCAAAGAAACAATTTTCAAAGCAGACTCTACACATGTTCTCCATACAAAACAATAAGGATAGTAGTGCAAGATTAGATTTTTTCTACATACAATTTATAACTTCCTAAGCTTTGATGTAAACATGAAGCATGTTTTTTGGTAAATCTGTTTTTATAATTACTTTTTTCTTTCTAACCAGGAAAAACTCTTGGCTAAAATTCACTTACTGAATTTTATTGATCATTATAATTAGTTTACAATAATTGATATGAAAATCATTGTCATTGTTTGCCATCAAACACTAAAAATTATTTCTTGACCTAAATGCAAAAGCTGCATTAAAGTAGCTAAATTTAATTGAGTACATGACTGCTTCTGTTTAACTTTGTGTCCCTCACATTTGGAGAGGGCTGATTGTCAGAAGTGTTCTGCTTTGAAGATGATGGTGAATTGATGGAATATTTCTGTTAGTTGGAGTATCTGGTTACAAGAGACATTCTTGCACTTTATAAAATGCTGTTACTTTTCCTTGTGGAGAGTACTTGTCTAACTTGAAGTTTCTGCAAATTGCTTCAAGGTTTGAATTTGAAGGGCAATGATTATTTTGAAAAAGTAAAACTGAACCTGAAGTGTAAGTATTCCAACTTACACTATCTCCATGGGCTCAGATAAAAACTCCTGGTGACAAAGTTTTCCCAGGTTTAAGTAGCAATCTCAACTTTGAGTAAATAAGTCTTATTTAAAATTATTTTCATTAACTTGAAACCAAATGTGAGTGGGACAAAAGTATTCTTTGCACTGAGTAGTGAATGTTGGTATTGGTGAGCATGTGTTAATTCAGATGAATGTATTTTAGTAAGTTTGGGCCTTAGAGTAGGTTATTATAAACATACAACTGATTTCTGTTTAAAAAATAGGACTTACAATATTTACATTTTTTAGAAATCTTGCTTTTTATTATCCTCCTTATGGAGTGAAGAATAGCTGGCAGTTTCAAGGAGGAAGTGAAAGTGTTTGTGTATTTATTGCTTGACCTCTGTTTGGGTATGTCTGACCAGGATTGCTCACAGGGAGAAAATTCTAAATTTGGATTTATCAGAATACAGGGAGATAGAACAGTGTGAGCCTAGGTGGCACTCTCTGCTGATGCTTGCAAGACTTGGCTCCCACCATGCACATTTTATCCATCCAATTTTGGTTGGTTTGTAACCTCTGGATGTTTATACTGGGGATATATGTTTTTCTATTACCTCTATGTAAGCAATAGTTTATTAGCTTTTAGGGGATTTTTTTCTCAACACATTTCACAAATTGGGTTTTTTACTGCTAGAACTCGCTTAGGTTTTTGGGGGGTTTTTTTTGGATTTTAAGATGTTTCTAAAATAGCCTTATGTTTTAACAATTACATCACCTTATGGCAAATAAATCATGTCGGACACTAATCTGTTCTGCCTTAATGTCAAGGTTCACAGGAGATATATATAAAACTGCACTTATTCAGAAAACTTAAATGTTAAGGAAACATGTACAACCCAGAGTAGAACAGAGTACATACAGTCTTTCATAAATAAAGCTAACAGCTATCATTCTGTCACTTTCAGTGAAGTTGTTCAATTGTATTGAAATTAAAACTTTGCATCAGAAATTTGTATTTTGTACTTATTCACAGGTGGAGTGGGTAGTTAGGTGAGGGGTCTTGCTTTGTTTTAACCTGTGTATTCTTACTGGCCTGTGATTAGAAATACAAAATATCATAACATTCTTCGGTTTTGTTTTGTCTTTGGGTTTTTTTTTTGTGCAGAGAGTATGAAAAACTTCCTTCTTGTAGAAAGTCAGATCCTTTGTCTCCAATCAAAGATAATATACAGCTCACTCCAGAAACAGAAGAAGAAATCTTTAATCATCTGGAACGTAGTCATGTTCAGAGAGCAATATTCCAATGAACTGCATGCTGTTCATGATGGGATGGATTTTTAATCATTGTCAAAATTTACCTTTTGGATATTTCATCAATATAGAAAAGATGCTTTGAAAACCAGCAGTGTACTTTAGTCTGAATATTGATTTATCATCTCTTTTATAAAAGCGTGAATTCAAAGGTACAGTTCTATATTGACTGGAATAAAATAATTCAGATTTCTCTGTTCTCTTATTCAAAACGTCCCTATGCCAAATTTTTCTCCAAACACTTTTAGTTGCCCCTGGGTATTTTATGTAGGTCTCACATACAATCCAAGTTGCTACAAGAGCAGCAGAACAAGTTTGTGTCTTAATTTGTAATAATTCATAATTTTTTGCCTCTTTCTTTTTTCCTCTTGAGGCTAATCTGGCTTCAATACAGGTTTAAAACTGCTGTTAAGTGTGCATAACAGTCTGCAATATACTTCCAGCACTCTGATAACTATTTGTTTTTCCTATAAGGTAAGATTTGCACTCTCAACAGTTGGCCTTCTGTTTGATATAGTCCTGTTGGTGGTGGGTATAACTTGGAATCTTCAGAAAGGAATATCACAAATATCTGGTCCCCAAATTCTCACATTAATAGAAGGCTATCCAAAAAAATACAATGTATTCTTCTGTTTAACCTGTTTCACATTTGTATTCTCCGACAACAGGCACCCAAAATGCCAGTCTTCTGAGGTAGGGTTACAAAATAGCATTTTCATCACAACGGGCCAAGCTTCAGTGTTCAGCTAAGGGGAAAGAACGCAGGATACTAAAGCCCTGGCTGTGTTTGACTCAATTACCATGAAATAGTATGATAGGATTTCAGATTTCTACCTTGTAGAAATCAAATCAGGATTTGAGTCAGTGTAAAGGTATGTTTGAAACTTTTCTATTTTTAGGAATGGATAGTATTTCTGCAGCAGATGAAGCTACAGAAAGATATCTTAACCTGTGAAATATATATTTTTCATTCCTGAGATTAACACTTTCCCTCAGCCTTTGAGTTTTTTGCAAGAGTTTCAGGTTTGAAATTACCTATGAGAAACAGAGGTTTTTAGGTTGCAATGTATTTTTTTTTCTCCCCAAGAGAATATCCATGTATGAAACTAAAGTGACTAGCTGAATTAAATTACAAAGAAGCTGCTTAAAAGAATGTGTTAGACATACATTTGTGGAATCAGCTCTCTTATTTCTACATTTGTGTTGAAGGTATGGGATAGAAGGAGTTGAAGCAATGATGCTCTAGGACAAGCTTTCTTTCATATATGCACCACTAGAAAATCCCTACTGCTGAAAAGCAGGTTTTTTAATGTTGATCTTCAGTGAGAATTATCTCAGGTATGATGTTACAAATGTAGGCCAGGGATAAATGTTTGTGTTTCCAGTCATAAAACTATTGCCTAGGATGAATTTTTATATGTTCCTACAAATATAATAAAAATGACAGAATGAGTCTTTGAAGGGAAAGCAAAAAAATAGTTTCCTTTCATCCATTGCTTATTTATTGGTGTGGCAGTTGCAAGGTCATTTTGTACAGTGTATCCTTGCCTTTTTCCTGCCTTTCCAATCAAAGGGCCACTTGTTCTTGCTTTAGTGGATCACTTGTTTTTGTACTATCAAGGACAGGTAATTTAAGGGATTATTTTATGTGCAAGGTGCATTGTATGTTCTTAAAGCAGATTATTTAGAAATACTTCTATATAGTTCCTGATTTGTATTTTGGAGGTCTTGGGTACTGACTTCACATTACAGGGGATTCTTCTCAGGAATAGAGGCATCTGTTACATTACATGTAAATATGTAACACATGTAAGCATATAATAGCATTTGAGTTTTATGCTTTTAATGTGGAGTTATTGTGTTGGTGTTTGCCTGTGGAAGGTACAATAACATAAATGCAAATGAATTGGTGCAAGAATTTATTCCTGAGTTTAATAGGGTAGGGTAATATTCCATGGTAAAATTATTAGGTATCAGAATAAGAGAAATTATTAGATGCCTTGGGGAGGATAAAAATATAACACAATGAAAAGAAAAAGGAAAAAAAAATGGGGAGGAAGGAGAGTTTGGTGATTTTGAAATAGCAGGCATTTAAAAGTTGGGTAATTGGAAAACAAGTGAGTAGGAGAAATTGAAAGCAAATGGCAAGCAGAGGCATGACTGTGTGTTGCTTGCTTTATAATCTCATATAAAACACTAAATATACCTTTTTAATATCTTTAATATTTGTAATTTTATCAGCAGGACTTCAGAGTATTCTTACAAAACGGATGGCATTGCTATACCATATTAAAAGGGTAAATCTGGCCCAGAAAAACTCAATTTACTCATGGTGGTCTAATCAAGCTTCACTTTTGAAAGTGCTGACTGGCCATTCCTTCTTCAGAATTCTCATATGACCTATAAATATTCAGTATCACAGAGAATTAATGTGAGAATGTGATCATTCAAATCCAGTCATGGTTTTGAAACTATTGGTGACTTGTCCAAATTCAACTGAATGTTTCTGCTTAAATCTTTTTATTCCTTCTCACATAAATCAATACAGTAGAGTCATTTTTATGAATGCATGTGAAAAAGGATGTTTTGAGGTCAATTAGCAGCTATTAGCATCCTTTTTTGAACAATTAGCTAATTCTGTTAAACTAAATACAATTTTAGATATTTCACCTCACATTTTTTCTCCAATGAAGATCATTTTAAATCGTAATGCTAACTTTAGTGTATTAGAACCATTTTTATTAGCAAACACAATGACTTTCAATGTTCACCTGAATTACAATGGACATTTTAAAAAAAGCTTTAGGTAGAACTAAATAACAAAGGAGTATTGAATTATAAATAATTTCTACTTTGAATATAGAGAACACTGACTTTTGTGATTATGGTTGCTAAATACAAGAAACCATTGAACATTTTTGGTGAATTTTTGTTTGGAGATTTTTGTTGTTTGGTTGCTTTTTTAATACGGTAAATTGCTAAGCAAGTAGAGTTCAGTTAATTGTCTAAAATCTAATCAAAACTAAGCTGGATTGTCCTATGTCCAATATTATATATATGTTCAGAGGCTTAAATAAGCTAATATTTCTATTGGCTTTAAAGTCTACTGCTTGGAGGTCAATCACAGTGAGAACATCTATCTTCTCACTAAACTATAAAAATGATACAATTTTGGAGGCTTCTGTGGTTTGCCTTGTTTTTCTTGGTTTCCTGTGTCTGGCATGCACATTTTGCCAGTGCCAGAATCCTGAAGTGATATCTGTTGGACAAATTTCTGTCTGACAATAAAGACCAAGAGACTTTTTCAGTTTTATTCATGTTAATGTGTATTTTACCCACTATGATTTCACATAACTGGCTTCAGGCATGCAAGAATATTATGCTCCTATGTTCTGGTCAGTATTTTTAAATCAAATTTCAGCTGGCTTTGAAGAAGAAAAAAAAATAATAAAAGCATTCCTACTGGCAGTGCTTAGCTGAATAAATACAAACTACATATAATTATCACTGTACTTGTACTACTGCATCTTTTGCATATACTCAGGTTTCTTTTTTAAACAATTCTTTAAAATACATAAAATCTTTGCGTAACAGATAAGTTATGGTAGTCAAAGTGTCGTTTTGGTTTTGGTTGGAGCATTTTTTTGGCTGCTATTATGCTATTTCCTCAGCAAAAACAACATGAAAGGCTTCCTTTCTTTGCCTTAGCTGGTATTTTGATGTATTTATATATTAAACCAGCAAAAATGCCTTCTGCTTATCTGCTTTTTAAGCCAGCAGTGACCAGGGGAGAGAAAGAATTTTGTGAATTTTCTGGAAAATCTACAATAGTCTGCAGTAGCAATTTCCCCAAAAGTAGTGATTGTTTGGTCTGTCTTCAAAACTGTCCACTGAAGATTTCTGTAATTTCCCAAGTTATAGATTATTATTCTAATCTTATTTACTCAACCTTGAAGTTAGTTCACTGATGTCATTATTTGTCTTCAAGGGAACACTGACTACTGAACTTCACAGCTATGAATTTGTGTTTTCATTCCCTCTTTTTAGTTTCAGACTTGCTTCATAGTGATGGCATGAAAGTGGAACAGTAATTTAAAATATACTTATTCTACCTCTCCTCCTCTATAGCAAAGGACAATATTTGATGTACAACCCCACTTTTATTTTCCCATGCAAAGTTATACAGCTATAATTAAGCACTAAAAGACTGTGAGACTAAATGACTGAGAAAGTTCTATTTTACCTGAGACTCACGGACTTCTGTGGATCAACACAAGTGTTTAAAAACACCAGCCCAACTTGCTGAATTTGTCCATTACCAAATGCAATAGACCACTGACCTCTGGTGAGTATTTGAAAAGCAAAATCCTTCAAATTCTGGTAGAAAATCTCATTAAGATCTGTTCCAAATCCTCTTCAAAAAATACAGCACAATTTAAGGCAACACAGCAAAGAGTAGGGGAGGTGTTACTAATTATTAGAATGAATATTTAGACTACACTAGACTAGAGCATTAACTAAGACTATTTTCATAACCAAATATAAATAGTAAATAACACATTGCTACAGTTTTAGAGCTAATTGTGAAATCCAATTAACAGGTGTTCAATTGCCTTTCATGAAAAGTGTTTCAGCCTAAAGGTACAGAGAAGTAACAAGGCTTTATACTGTATAGCAGTGCACAGCTCAGAAGGTTTGGGTGCTTTGTGTGTTCCTTGTGGGCAAGGCTCTCAGGAATTCAACTCACTACCTGCGTCTAGAAAGCTGAGTAATGTTTGTTGCTATGTTAATTAAACACAAAATAGGATAATTGCCATCCATATCTGAAAACCTTGTGAGCCTGCTTGAGGGTCTGAAAATAAGGACCATTTTGCACAGTAAATAAGAACTTACTCCTGATTAAGTGGCATGCCTTGTAATAACGGAAAAGACATATTTACAAATTTCTGGCCTTAGGACCCTGATCACAAATTTATACCTGAACCCAGCTTTCACAAGGAAAGATTCTGAACATACATCTGCAGTTGAACTGTTCAGAAAGCTCCCAGCACTTACCAAATATCACCAAATTTAAGCCAAATAAAGCAGTTCTGGAGTACAAACATTTTATGCTGGGTGTGTAAAGTGCTTCTTCCACTCTCCTTGACACTCTCCAGTAGCAAGGAGGACTGTTTTGGGCACCATGCTCGAAGAAAAATGTAGACATCCTGGAGACAGTCCAGAGAGAAGTAAAAAGAATGAGCAACAGTCTAGAAGGCAGTATGAGGGAGGGTGGAAGGAATTGGCATTGTTTAGTCTAGAGAAGGGAGAACTAAGGAAAGATGGGATGTCAGCCCATAAACTATGAACACCGTTTCTGCAAAACAGAAAATATCAACTATAGATTGGGAGAAAAGTAATGAAAAGTATGCAGCAAGAGAGCTTCAATCTTGTAGCTGAAGTAACTTTCCTTAAATAGATTGGTTAAAGTCTTAATAAAGTTTTCTGGCTGCATTTCTTTTTCAGTTTAAAAATTAAGTACTGCTATCTGCAGAGATGTGAAGCACAAGTAAACTCTGTATATAAGCTGTAACTTCTAGGCCAATTCAGAAGCCTTAACAATAAACTTTCTAGGATGTCTGGAAGATTTTTATATGAAACAAGTGCCTGCAGTAAGTCATGCGCACTTAGGATGACAGGATACTAGCGGCTGAATGCAACTGAGTTGAACATAATTAGTGCTAAGTTTATAAGTAGCAGTACTGTATTTTCAATTGGGTTTTTATTTCATTTTTCAGAGCAGCAAGAAAATCTCCTGAGGTGGTAGTGGTTCCATCCCAATTTTTATTTGATTATTTTCTTCTTGTGGGCTACTGAACAGAGGTATTAGTTTTGCTTACAGTCAAAACTAGTTAATTTTGTGTAAGATCTGACCCTCCTTCTATTCTTAGTCTATAATGTTTCCAGAACTGGAAAATGGTTTTAGAAACTTTTAACTGTTTGTTCTGAATCTTTTTTCGCTTCATGAAGAAACTGGTTTTGCCTTTTTGTATCAATCTTCTTTAATTTGGAATGTTTTGGACCTGACTTTTCAGCACTGTCTTCTTGCTTCATTCCTACTTCTTTCTAGGGATCTGAATAATAAATTCACTAAAGAGTACCCACTGTAGCTATAAACAAGGTTTAAGTAATCCAGGACCTTATATCTAGATATCCACATTTTAAAAATCATAAAAATTAAAGGACATTTTAGGCTCATATACTTCTGAACGGAATCCTGGAACATTATATTTCCTGTGTGGAGAGGAGTATTTATATCACTCACATTTCCTTTATTTGTGCTTCTAGAGAAATGGTAACTTGGAAGAGACCATTTACCAGTGATTTGCAAATGCATCTAGTCAGAAAAGAGGATCACCATGGGCTTCCCTCCCCAGAGGGCCACTAGAAATCATCAGTTTTGGCAGGTAGAGGAAGTTACTCCATCACAATTGTATTTTGCTTGATGTGTTATGTTGTGCCATACCTTCCTAACTCCTTAAGTTTTCTGGAGTACTTACCTTCTTGATAGAATACATGAGCATACAGCTGTCACATACAACTGTAGTGAGTGTAAATTCTCAATTGCAGTCATTTAGCTTTTATTGGTCTCAGTAACAGAGAGTCAACAGAGAGTAACAAAGGTCAACAGTACTGTCCTCATTTTTAAAAAAAATAGAAACTCTATTTGGACTGGCTTGGAGGATTAGCCACTGTTCTCTAAACCAGTGAGAGAGTAAAAACTAGCACTTAGGTATTTTGAATCACAGTTCTGCACTGTAACAGGGAGATAACATTCCTGAGATCACCTGAAAGCACCTTGAAAATTATATCAGCAATGAAACCTAACTATAAGACTATTAATGTGACCTTCTGCAGTAGGTCAGAGATGGTCAGAAAGAAACAGTAAAAACATGTAAGCCCAGAAACTTCAACCCATAAGGCTGACTGTAAACTTAAAATCAGCTTTTAGATCTAGGAACAACACTGTCTCTTGATTTATTTTAGGTTCTGCACCAGAAAAGCTAAACAAGGGGAATTGAATAATAGCCACGTGTAAAAAGAAGAGGAGCAATGTCTAGCCAATTAGAACTCACCCCTAATTCCAAGAAAAAACATTCATCCCGTTACCCTTCGCAAGTGGCCCTGCTTGTATATAACTGGGTGATAAAACAGTGTTTTTGAGAACAGTTACATTTCAGCTGGAGACCACAGATACACGTTTGTTCTGTACAATACTAAATTAATAGATGACACAAGAATGCATCAGTCCAGTGAGTTATACGTCTGAGCCTCCATTGTCTGGAGTATAACTTATAAAGCTGCTTCTGCACTTGAGACATGTGCCTAATATAGCTGCGGATGAGAGCATCTGAACATTCCTCAGCTGTGCCTGCAGGAGGAGGGGTGCAAAACCGCTGAATCTCCCACATCTGTAGCTGTTGTGAAATGCTGGCACACTCTAGCAATCAACATTAGTACGTGAGTTTGTTTTGTGGATTTCTTATTTAAATGACACTAATTTAGGTTTGAAGAACTTAAATCTCCTATATGTGATGGGGGTTTAGATGTGAGTGTGCTTGTGTCTGTATGCGTGTTGGAGATGAAGAGGTTTAACGAGGAGTCTTCTACAAGTCTTAAATACTTGTGGGTCAACCTATAAATATTGCACATGTGTAATTAAATTCTCCAGTGCTGCCTTCCTGGACAGCTGCAGGCTTATGTAGGTACAAAAAGAGTTAATATACAATGGTTTCAGTGATGCCACTGAATTCACACATCCTGGAGTTTAATTGTCAAGATAAATACTTAATTAAAATGAAAAGAGAGATGACTTCTGGAGTGAGGCAATGCAGTGTATTTTCATGTATGGGATGAACTATTTCAAAGAAATCACTAGCCAGTGAAATCACTCACTTTGGCTCCATTTGTCCTTTTACAAAAATAGATTTGGTGTCGTGCACTGAGAAGTCTGTTCCAGTTGTGCTGCAGGAGAATCCATTATTTATCATGGATTTTTAGGGAGAAGTTTTTTCCAGGACAGATTAAATATTTCGACTTCAGGACTGTGGGAAACCACGAATCAGTTAGAATGAACGTCTGTTGTTTAATTCAGGTATTGGCCTGTATCCTGGGGAGTTGCAGCACTCGAGGACTTTGAATGTCATTCAGACCTACCTTAGCTCTACTCATCAGTCTTGCCTAGAACCTGACTTGACTGGACTAGAGATTCTGGCACATAAAGTGTCTCTGCAGCTTGTAGAGGCAAAATAATCCCTGAAAAGCATGGTAGAAAAGATAATTAGTGGAGTCTTATTTGTATCTATACATGTAGCCCACTGAAAGTGAACTCAGTTTGCTGGAAAATGGTAACATCTGGCAGATGTCCACTGTTTTAGAAATGTATCTTATTTTTCTTTTTTTTTTTTTTTTTTGTGACTATATTTTTTTCAAACAAAATCTTACTGCTTTCAATTGTTAAGTGTTTGAAATTCGCAAGAAATTTTGCTTTGAACAAGTCACAATAAAGCTGGACATTTCAAAAATATTTAAGAAAGGTGATATATATAGGGTAACAAGGGAGGCAAATGCCCAAACTAATGCATTCTATCAATGTTATTTAGCACTCCTATGGAGAAGAACTCTAGAGAAGGGCCTTTTGCCTCAGCTTGACCAGACTGTAAATGTCTGGCCTCATTAATCCAGAATGCTAGGTTACCCTTTGTTCTAACCTCCCTGTGCTACATAAGAAGGTATCCTAGGCCATTTTTATGTGGTTCCTTTAATCTCCCAGATGTCTGCACTGCTGCCAGAAAAAATTGGCCTTGTTTTTTCTCCTCTCCAGTAACCCATCACCTTTTGCCTGCTGCTTTCTGTGTCCCACCTCTAGTGTGCACCTAGCAGCCTTTTGACTCAGGCCAAAGAACATTATCTGTTTGAAAACTGGTATCAAGGAAACAAAAAAATTAGTGTGCTGACACACGCAGGTCATACATTTATCTGCTGAAGAGCCTGTTACCAGTTCTTCCTGCCTAAACTATTAAGGATTTTAAAAGAAAAGTTTAGCTATCTCTTATCCACAGGTAAAGTAGGATGGTTTTTTTCTCAACACCTGAATCATTCTCTTGACAATTCTTTGAACTTCCCCCAATTTGCAATATTAATCCTGACTTGTACTCACTAGACTGAGTGTAGCAGCAGTCATTCCATTGCCAGACACAGAAGTAGTTAAAATTCTTCTCCCTGTACACATATCTGAGGATTGTATTAGCCTTTTTTTATGACTGGCAACACATGGTAGCTACCATATAATTATTCTCTTATTCTTCTACAAGACAAGGCCCAGCAGCATCTTCTGGATTTTATATGTGGCTCTTCTGTTACAACTGTACATGCTCAGCTTCACAGCATCCACTAGCAGTGATCTGACCTTCACTTTTTATCACTTGTCTGTTGCCCTGTAAAATATTTACAGTGAGATACTTCTCAATCGTTACTCTAATTGCAATTGTGCCATTGTGTTTCTTTCTGAATACTTCTAGAATCCAGATAGAGAGCTTCCATGTTTCAAATGAAGAACAGTATGGGAAGGTGGGCAGGGTCTAAAAAGCCCCTTGCTAATGCATAAGTAATCCATGTCACATAGGCATTGACATTCTTCTCCTTCCTTTTCAAAGAGCCTTTCATTTGTGAGGAGTATCATGTCCCTTTCTGAGCATTTTCTTCTTGAGGCTAAGCCACCTCAGTTTCTGCAACTTTTGTCACACTAAATTTCTCCTCACCATCAATAATCTTTGAATTTTCAAGTGCTTCATATTCTGCTTGGTGTGCAGTGCCTAACCTATACACAGTATTTCAGATGAAGCCCTACTGTTGTTGAGTACAGCACAGAACAGGCTTATTTCACACATCTTGCAGGCTCTACTCTTGGTTAGAAATCTCAGGATTGTGTTTGCTTTTTTCACAACAGCATGACAGTGTTGACTTCTGCTTAGCTTGTGATTCAGTATGTTCCCTGGGCTCTTTTAAGAAGAAATGCCACCAGCCACTTTTTTCACCCTATATTTATACAGCTGATTATTTTGTAAATAAACCTAATGTAGGGTTTTACATTTATCCCTCTAAAATACTACCTAGGCAGTGATGAGAGCTCTCTTCATTCTTCCTGTAAGATCTTTGCCAACATTTTTGTGTTTCTTATTGCAAAACACACAAGATACACAGGACTAGCTATTTTATGGATTTATTTTTTTTTTCCTTTGGATTCATATCTTTATTTGTTTAGAAGGCATAGTGAGTAAGGGTGTTAGATAAGCACCAGCTCTGTTAGCAAGTCTTTTGCATGTGGATAAGGAGACAAGAGAAGAAACTTCTCAATTTGTGGGGTAAACTCCATAAATTCTGATTTGTTTAACCACAGATTAAATGTAGATGTGAAGCAAACAGCATTAAGAAGAAAAAGGCAGGAGCTGACATTGGTTAAACCTTTGTAAAATTCCATTACGTCAAGCAGATGATTAGAAATTCAGTCAGGAGAAAGACCTCCAGCATGTATAGATTTCCTTTGTGTTCCCTTGCAGTGCAATCATTACTTCTCATGCAAAGTAATCAAGGAATTAGATATAAAGAAAACATCTGTTCTCAGTATTTTATAGAAATAGGTCTTTATACAGTGTTTAGCTCACACTTAATAAGCAAAAATAAATAACTAACTCTTCAGCAATTTATGCTGGGGCCAAAACTCATTCTAAGCATTCCTGAGAATATGGCAGAAATAAGAAAATATGTGTATATAAGGAAGTATCATTAAATGTGAGTCTAAGCACTGTCTTCATATCACAAATACTTTTACTGGTAAATACAAATATTCAGGTTTAGTAGCTGATTAAATTTAGCATATTTGCGTCAAAACAAAAAAAGCACTAGGATTTGTTTTGACCTCACTTCTACAGTTTTGTAATCAGTGTTCAACTGCTCTTTATTTAAATTTAGTAAAACAAAAACTGGAACAAAATGGGAAAGACAGTTGTGTTTTGAGCACTGAAATCGGTCTGAGCCTTGAATTTTGGCCTGCTCTAGATGCCAGGGTTTTGTTAATCTCTGATTCATTTCCTCTAGTAACCCAGAAGCAGACCAAGAATGACTTTGAAGCACCTATTTTTTTATTGTTTGCATAATATACCATTGCTCAAAAAATCAGAATTATTGATTAAGGTTGTGTAGCAGACTTCAGTGTGGCATTGACTTTGATAATCACAGAAATAAAAGAAACAGTACTCATGGGCCTAGTAACAGGATCAGAAACTACAGGTGTAGAGAAAAATTCTGTCCTCTCCCAAGGATTATATTTTCAAATTTCCTGATACTCTCCCTGCAATCTGGACTCCTTACGGCATTAATCTTACAAAAACTGAGGGTTTGCAAACAGATTTCCGGAAGTGTAGGCCCTACATCAAAGTGAGAAGTTATACACACACCACTCCAAAGGATTCAGTTTGTAGTGTGACTGTCTTTTTGAAATTTAATTTGACTGTAACATCCTCCAAAGAGTTTGCCAGCAATAACCTACTGAGCTTCACAGTCCATGAATGAACGGGTGATGTTGTACTCTTGCTCTTCTGTTTGCTAACATACTGAAGGCAACCTTGATTTACTGCTTTCTTACTTCAATAAGATCATAAAATATAGTCCAACCACAAGTGTGTGGATCTCATTTATATGTAACCGAAATACATCCAAAAACCTCACAAAAACACAAAAATTCCTATGCTGAGAATTAGCAGAAAGATCCGCCTGACTTTAAAATAAGATGTCTAAAATGGAATAACCCCTCTTTTGGCTTTTCAGTGTCACCCCAGTGCCTCTTGGCATACATATTGCATATTTTTATGGCAGTTACACAGGTGTAACTTAATAGTCAACATGCTTTTTTTAAAATTCATCTTTTCCCCCATATAAATGTATGTTGAGATTTGGATTTTCTCTCTTGACAAACAGCTTAAGTAAAATTGATGGGGAAAAAATAGATTAGTTTGATTCAGGAAACAAGATACTTGGCAAAACCATATTTTGAAGAAAAGCTTTCCAGAAATTTAAACATAAAATATTTAATGTCTGTTAGAGTGCTTGACCTTTCCTTCTCTCCACCTCCTGTGGATAAGTGCTTCCTCCCATGAATTGTAACATGGTAGCTTTAGCTCTGCAGGCTTTATGGCTCCAGAGACTAATTTCAGTGCCTGCCCCTGCTTCTCCTGGAATTGCTTCATTTATTTTATAGGGTTTGCCTAAATTTTCCACTAGTAAAACTGCAGCCTCTCACAGATCCTGCAGTTGCATAGTTTATTTTCAGATAGAGAAAGTAGGCTGGGGGTTTATTTTGGGAGCTGGGTTCAAGCCCGTTAGCCACACACCTCTGCTGTCACTCTGTGCTTTACCTATAAAGGCCCTGGCTTCTGGCAGCAGCAGTTGATTTGCCGTGCTGGGTCCAGGGAGACAGGAGCCACTGGGAGTTCACAGTGTGGAGTTTGTGGCTCAGCCTCTTCAGGGAGAAAAAGGAATCATAGCAGGGTCTTCCCAGTTCTTAATCCACTGAGTTATTAGGACCCTCCTCTGTGAAGCACATGACAATAACCTTGCTCAGCATTTGCTTAGAGGACCAGCTGCTTGGGATGTCAGAAACAAAGGAAACCTTCCTTTAAGGAAGGGTATTTATGTAGGAAGTCCTGACATGGACTAGCCTGTAGACCTATGTAATCTTCAAGGTCTACCTATACCAGCAGCAGTTCCACCCCTCAGTTTCTTGTGACAACTCTCCTTTGCATCAAACCCCTCCTGAAAGTTGTCACCTCTCACCAGCCTGTACTGCACAGCATCCTACTTCTGTGCCAAAATCATCTGGATGAGCTGGAGCATGAAATTTAACTGCCACATTAACCTACCTTGTTGTACCTCTAACAAAAATGGTTCCCATTAGTGAGCAAGGCTAACCTACACAGCTGTTCTTCAGCTGATTCAAGAAATTTTGTCTCACCAAAATTCACTGGAATGGGGGGGTTACCCAAATAGCAGTAATGGCCACAGCCATCTCATTTAAACTGCTGCTCCAGACCTGACAGAGACTTAAAAGCTGAGTCACTGAGGCACAGCCAAATTTTGTGGGTTCAATGTAGGCTGAATTACAATAGCAGAACAGCTATGAATTATCATACAAATTTGTTACATGGCAACTGAGGTCATATTATTTATAATTTTCAGCAATCTTGGAACCTGGACCCAGGTTCTGCATACAAAGAAGGTCTGGTCCCTTTCCAAAAAAAGAGTGGGAACAAATCAGTGTGCAAGAGGATGGCTGAAAGAACTGAGATTTAAACCAAATCCAGCTGCCTCCTAGGAAAATGCAGTTTCTCCTGAGACCTGTCTTGACAGTTTTGACAGGTTTATTGCAGAGCCAATATAATTTCAAATAGCAAAATTATCTTCATAACCCCTGCAATGCTTGGGTTACCCTGACAGTCTAGACAGCACAGATGTGTCTGCACTAAGCTGGTGATTCTGCTCTCACCTGCAGCAGAGCAGCTGTTTTTTCTATTGATGGCTCTTTTATTTTGTAGGTGACTAATGCATCAAGCTGCTGGAAAATGAGTTAATCTTCCTCAGCCAGTCAGCATTCAAATATGCAGCTCACATCTCTATCTGATTTTTAATTTTTGAGCACAGATGCAGCATTTTTGGGAAGAAGAGTCAGATAGAGACCATACTCCTATCCATCACTTGACATGAAGTTTTTAAGTTCTCAGAGTAAGAGCCAAGTTGCCTTGTGAAGTAGTGCCAGCACCAAGAATAGAATTTCTTTATTTGCCATGTCTGCCTGTCAGCACCAGCCTGTGTGTTTTTTTCCATTGACAGAGTTCACATTTTGTTCAGGCAAAGGCTATATCCACCCTCCATCTGTAAGCATGTGTTTCTTTCTCATAAGTTCTCTTTGTAAGCTAAAGGGTGTAATAGTTGCCCTAGTGAGATCACACTGAGGCTCAGGCTTTCCAGGCAGTCACAGGCAAGCTTGTGAAGAGTACATGGTTGCAGCTGTTTTGGGTGGGAGCACTGATATGCATGCTTAACCCCCTGGCTCACTCCTTCCCCCTTCCTCACCCACTGGTTAGCTGACCTAAAGATTTCCCTGGAAATCCATTTGTCAGGCTGTAAAGTCTTGGCTCTGTTTTTGAGAACAAGAAATAATTTTTAGGTCTACTAGGGATGTCTTGGTCAACAGCATCAAGGACCATGCAATCAATAGCATTTTTTACATAAAACAGGCTTGAGCTGAAGGTCTGATTAAGATCCAGACCATGCTGTTATACACAGAAAGAAAGTAAAGCCAGGGTCTTGAAATATTTGCAAAAATAAACATCATCAGCGAAGCCCACCCTGCAACAAATCATAGGCAGCCTCATAAAGGCCCTTTACAGTCCCTGACAGACATGACGTAAGTGCTGAGCAGCCTCTCCTCAGTCCCTGCCTGCCTGCTTTGGAAGCTCCATGTGTACAGACACCCTCCCTCCCTCCTGAGGGTCTGCCACTGCAGGGGAAAGCACAGTGCTGCTTTTTGAACCATGGCATTGAGACTTGCCCTGGGTTCTTTGAAACCCACCTGGACTGCACTGCTAGTACAGTTGTGTGCCACAGAAACATTACAGTCACAAGAGAGGCACCACATGAAATACAGGAGGGAGGGAGTGATGAGACTTTCTGAGGAGAAGCTTTAAGGGCATTAATAATTTCATTAAAGTTATATTCATGTCCCTCTAAACTAGGGTCAGACTTATTTATTACAGGACCTAACTGCCCTTGCATATTGTGGACTGTATACTAACAAGTAACAGCTAACTTAAACTCCTAAGAAGCAATCTAGAATCATCAGGGGAGAGAAGTGAGTAGATCTAACATTACAAAGCAACAAAGCATCTTAGGAAAGCTAAAGAAACTAAGCATATATTTATAGGCAGAAGTCTGGGTTTGGTTCTTTTTTCTTCTTCTTCTCTCTCTTATGGGTTGATTCCAAACTATGAAAAAATGGGCTATTTTAAGATTCAGGAGATTTGTCTCAAAATATTTCTGGAACAGTGGTTCTTGAGGGAAGTATGTATTTCATTACAAGTATTGTATATAGGCACTCTAACATATGAAATAGCATTTCTCAATCACCGTCAAGGGTCCCTTGGAGGTCTTCCATAGAAACTCTTCCATTCTCCCCCCTTCCACTTCATAGTAAATAAATTTAAAAACTGGTTTTCAAAAGTTTTTTCCCTATAATTTCTCTACAGGCTTTCTTGAAATGAGAATGTAGCAGGGCAGTTTGATGGTGAAGGTTCTATTCTGTCCTCTTATTGCATTTTACCTTCTTAATTTACAGTATCTTACCTAAACAAAGCAATTTATTTACAGCAGAGGATACCATCTGTCACTTAGTGTGTGTAAAATATTAAAATGTTCTTATCCTGAAAGTACCACCATCTGGAAATAGTTAGCATGGGAAAACAACAAAAAGCCCATCTAAGTTCACAAGTGTTAATTGCCTAGAACAAGAAGATTAGTGTTCCCATTCATTTATTTATTCTACCAAAACATAACATTAAGTCATTTTTAAATCCAAACAGTTTGGAAAGCTCCTGATGTTGCTTATGTGTGCCAAAGCCCAGGCTGAGGTTATCAGGATTGCCTTGCAGCAACAAATGTCAATTTGCACTCCATAAAACATTGTGCACAGGTTGTAGCTGTCATTGTAGGTGGCTGCAGGACATACTTCCTTCAAGGACCACTCTTCCAGAAAGGCCCTCATACCACTCTAATATTCCATATCCTTCAGGTTGATTTGGTTTATATTTAAAGCCAGAGCATTGAGCATCTTCTGGGATTGAGCTGGTAGTCTACAGAAGAAACAGAAGTATCTTCAGAATGTCTTCTGTTCTCTGGTGGGTATCTTTGATATTCATGAACACGAGTCTATATAATGAAGATAAAACTTTTAAAAACAAATGGCATCCATCCATCTCTTTTTACATTAGTGGCACACTGAAAAGAAGTATAAAATCTGCTTAAGGCAGCATTGTGTCCTACATTGGGGAAAAAAATATACCTATTTCTAATCAATAAGTATTTGCTTGAGCAAATATTAGCCCTTCAAACAGCAGCTACATTGGAAGTAGCTGCAGTTATCTCAGTTGCATATGTCAGTCAGAGCAAAGTTTTCTGTTTGCTTCTTTTCTAATCCTTGTTCTTTGCACTTCAAGAGACAATAGGTTAAATTCAAACCTTCTAATCATATCAAGGCAATTCCACAAGCAGGACAACAGAATTATTTGGGCACGTAACTCCTAGTTAATTATTTTAAGACTTCATGAAAACTGTCTTTGATAGTTAATATCCTATTTTCTTCAACATCTGATAGAAGGCAAGTCTATTACTATTACCCAATGATGCTTTCCCAGTTCACAGGACTTCTTTCTAGGTTTATCAGGCCAGTTTAAACAAGTTTATAATGATGCTCTTTACCTGCAACTGACCTCCTTGTGCAACTTTTTTGGCTGGATCTGTGACTCAGCCTGTAGACACCATAGCCTAATGTTAATCAATTCTGGAGGGATCAACACTTACACCTCAACCACTGCATTACAAGCCAAGGAAAGTTGTCTGTCAGCCAAGAAACTGTAGTGCTTGTCTCTTCATTACCAAGTGTCACACAAGACAGGAAGACAGAGGAACCATTGAAGCAAAATATTAGCCCAACACTAGACTGGCAAGAGAGCTTGAACACAGAAAGTCTCCCCTTGCTCCTTCCACCCCAAGGTTCCTACAGCTGTTCAGCATTTCTGTGTGGCGCTCCTGCCAAGCAGGTGTCTCTGCTTCACTAAAGGGCTGGTGACAAATGACTATACGAGTTCAATTTGTGCAATGGAAACTGTTTCCATTACAAGCATAAGTGAAATATACCCAAGCAACTGATTCTGGGATCCCAAAGACCACATGTTTTTATAACCTATACCAACATAGCCTTATCCTTTCCACAGGTCAGTTCAATGATTTCTTTGTTCCTCAGATCATGAAACACGAGTTGGCAAACCAACTCACCTCCACTGTAGCAGGTACTCCTCTAAATCCCCTGGTTTAGAGGCTCAAACACAGGTCTGCTCAGAACTTAATGTTCAAGAGATTACTAATGCCAGAGACACACTGCAAAAACCTTACACACACATTCCTTCCTTATGCATAACTTAAATACTGTCAACACTTCTTTCTTTGCAGTCTAGTAATTCCTACATTAATCATTCTCCAGTTTAGTACTGAAGAGAAGAATTGCATCATATTGTAACAATTTGACCAATCCTAAACTGAGGCTGCCAGAGGTTGATTAATAAACTGCAAAGGTGACAGGTTTTTAAATTACCTGGTGTTTTCAGATGATCATGTATGATCAGAGCATTTCCAGCTTTCCAATACATTCCTCACGTACAGGAAGACAGCTTGAGCTATACTTCAGACTAAGGCTCATGTCAAGTGATCCTTTAATACATGTTTATAGGAACTAAGCCCGTATATTAAGATGAATCAACACTTTACTACATGGTATTTTTGATATTTTCAACATTTTCCAGAAACTCTGGAATATCTCTTAATGAGATAGAAGGTATATGACTTGGCTGTATCATTGAAAGAAGGCTCACTGAAGTCCTTTAGGGTACCTGACAAGCAGGCGCCTGTGGGCGATGGATAGGACAGTATCTAGAGTAACCACGCTAGCAAAATTCAGCAGCAAGAAAATAACTCCTGAAACCTGACATACTCTTCAAGTCCTGCTATCTGCATTTCAGTTATGCTGACTAGCAATCAGTTTGCTTATTTAAACAAGTAGTTATCTATACCACAGACAGTGTTTTCTGTAACAGCTGACAGTTTATTCAGGTGTTAACACTGCTCTGGCACTACTACTTAATCTCACCCAGAGCTAGTATCTTAGCCCAGATACCTACCTTAATGAACCTTTCTTAGTTATGGTTTTTCTTGTGGGTGACACAGCCTAAACTTTGATATTCCATTGAAAAATTCAGAGTAGCTGTGCAAGCAGTGTTTCATTTAAAAGGCATTGAGCTCAAATTCCCAGAATTATTATAGGATCCTCTCCTAGACAAATTTTTAGCCTTTCCCCAGATTAAAAATAACATTCAACTCAATACTTAAAAGGTTCTTTATTTTCCTCTTAGACTTAGGCTTTCAGGAAACCTTAAAAATCAGTTACACAGCAAAGACTGATATTGCAAAACAGTGGAGGTGCAATTCGAAAGAAAAAAACCCTAACCCATAGTGTCTTTAAATATAAAAATATATATCCAAATTATTACCTACGGAAAGTGTACCACCATTTCTGTCTTAAGCTGGTCCTGCCAGCTTGTGGGTCATAACTCCCACTACAGAGCTCAAGAGCTCACAGTGGAAGGAGCATCTCCGAGGTTCATGTCACAGGCATGATTCAGAGCAAACTGCTTTGCTGCAGCATATGAACCTAATCTTAAGTTTTCTGAAAGCATTCCATAGTTTTCCCTTGAGCAGTGGGTAATAAGCATCCAAACATCTCCTGGGAAGCATAGGTCATATACACAAAGCCATCTTCATCTTTGTAGTCCCTGTACACTTCTGCCATTGTCAAGGACATACTGGCTAGGCTTTTGTTGTTCACCAGCAGGTAGAAAGCTTGTGTAGCTGTTAGAGCCATCCTGCTTCTAATTGAAAAAGAGAGGAGAAAAAGAGGACCAAGCATTAGCAAATTGAATACGGTTTTAACTTCAGTCTATGACATACATTAAGCAGAGCAGTTGCATGAAGTAGGTACAAGAAATACTGTCTAAAGTTTTTATGTTGTATAATGTCTCCATCAGCAGGAAGTTAACTGGAAGCTCAAAGGCATGTGCTCTGAGGAAAGGTTTACATGGCTTCATCAAAGGTGCTGCTGAGCATAGGCTTGGAGTTCCCAGTTACTAGGGAAAAGTGTGAATAGAAACCAAAAGCTTCTGTAGAGCAGATTTTGTAAAGGATTCCAGCTCCAGTCTGTTACACTTATTATAAAGTCTACTTTCAAAAAACAAGTCCTTTTCAGAGACATTACATACAAGAATTACAATCTAAGTTGTCCAAGAGCCAAAAGCATCTTTTACAGAAATTATAATCTAGAAAGATCTTTTAATATAATTTAGTAAGTGTGCTGAAAAACATAGCTTCCATATTTTCTCAGAAAATACCACTAAATATTTTGGGAGACTTCTTTGCTGTAATGTTTTGTAAAAAACAATTTAGCAGCACATTTCATTTCACTCACATTCAAGAGCTGCTTTGAACTTGAGCAAATTCAGCTAGGTGCAGTTAACAGAGCAAGGCAGTGACAGTCGTAAGCAGAACAAGATCACAGAGCCCCAATACCCAGTCCATGACGCAGGAAGACAGCAGAACAAGAGTCTGATATAGTCTTTTTTCACTACAGTTAGGGAGAAAGGAGAGGACTATGAACCCAAAAAAGACCACATTTTTCCCCCAGGTGCACCTGTGAAAACATTTTTTGATTGTCTTTGAACACTTGCAAGAGAAGGAAGCCATTACATTACTAACACCTTTATCCTCCTACCCACCAAAGGAAGCAAGATGTCCCCNGCAGCCAACGGGGGACGCGCAGCTGCTGAGCCCGCCTCTCCCGGCTGTGCCACGGCTCCCTTCTGCGCCCTGCCGGGATGGGAGTTATCCGCACCGCGAGGTGTGCCTACGGGAGGTGCTTTATGAGAGGTCTTTGACCACCCTGCCCAGTGGTTCAGGGGTGTAGCTCAACGCTGGACTGCCCCCAGCTGTCTTCCCATTCCACATGGCCAGCCTTCTTCCTACCGACAAACTGCCTTCAAACTCTTTCTTTGGTTTTAAAAGAAAACGAGACAACCTAACCCATGTACANAATTACAATCTAAGTTGTCCAAGAGCCAAAAGCATCTTTTACAGAAGTTATAATCTAGAAAGATCTTTTTCTATAATTTAGTAAGTGTGCTGAAAAACATAGCTTCCATATTTTCTCAGAAAATACCACTAAATATTTTGGGAGACTTCTTTGCTGTAATGTTTTGTAAAAAACAATTTAGCAGCACATTTCATTTCACTCACATTCAAGAGCTGCTTTGAACTTGAGCAAATTCAGCTAGGTGCAGTTAACAGAGCAAGGCAGTGACAGTCGTAAGCAGAACAAGATCACAGAGCCCCAATACCCAGTCCATGACGCAGGAAGACAGCAGAACAAGAGTCTGATATAGTCTTTTTTCACTACAGTTAGGGAGAAAGGAGAGGACTATGAACCCAAAAAAGACCACATTTTTCCCCCAGGTGCACCTGTGAAAACATTTTTTGATTGTCTTTGAACACTTGCAAGAGAGGGAAGCCATTACATTACTAACACCTTTATCCTCCTACCCACCAAAGGAAGCAAGATGTCCCCAGCAGCACACTAGGAAACACCTTCTTGGGAAACAGCAGCCAAGCCCAGGTACAGCTCCAACCCACCAGTACCCATTACCCACCTGATGATGGTTATGAACTGTGCCATGGTCAGCTCCTCGGGAACTAGAAACTTGGTTTTGTCCAAGAGAGGAAGGTATTTCTCTTTATGGTATCTCTCAACAATTACCTGTTTTAATTAGAGTCACACTCAGCAAAACCTAAAATACCCAGGTCCCTTTCCCTCCCCTCATACGCTTCTCTCCTTAAACAGCGGCAAGAACCTCCGATAACAAACCAGAGTCTTACCGGGATTTTTGTCGGGAACTTGGCTCGGATCCCTGCTACTTCTTCCCGCCGGGTGGCTGCGGGGCAGAGGAGAGGAGAGAAGCGTTACGTGTGCCGCAGCCCCTCCGGCCCCGCGCAGCCCCTCCGCGCCCCCGGCGTCCCTCCCGAGACTCTTCCGGAGCTTGAAGGGCCGGTCCGGCTGCGCCCCGGGCNCAACCAAAAACCAAAAAACCCACCCCCACACAAAAAACCAAACGCCTGCCCCTGTCATTTTTCACCTCCTCAGGCTACCAGATTGCTTATTTTCTGAACAACTTAAGAGCTGAGTTTTAACTCTGGTTTTGTCTCCGAGGCACAGTTGTGATTTTAAGGGGTTTCAAGCAGACTCCAAGGCCATCTATTTGGCAAATATGATCAGACAGGTTCCTTGCCTTTTGGACTGCTGGTTCACCTGCTTTTACTTCAGCTGTCAAGATGGCTTTGCAGACAAACATGGCTGAGCAAGGAGTAAAGTTGACTTCAGTCTGGTGGTTGTGTTTAAAAATCATCTCAGTGGGGGTCTGGAACTGATCCTCATTACTTGTTTGCTTTACTTATCCCTTTAAAATATAGGAATTTTCATTTTATTTGATCTGTCATTCTGATCATGATCTCGTTGATATGGCACTTAGTGGTGGATTTGACAGTGCAAGTTAATGGATGGACTCAAGGATCTCGCAGGTCTTTTCCAATTTAAATTCTATTATTTTACCAGGCTAAGGGCAACTGGAAGTTGCAAATTTTTGTAAGTTATAGTTTATGAGCTATGGATTTGTCTGTTTTGTCAAGGCAATGTCAATGACTGTCACTCAAGATCATTTTGAAAAGGAACATCTTTAATAAAGGGTGTGTGCACTACCTATGCTTGTGTCAGGTATTTCAAACCAGCCTCTCCAGAACAGAGTTTCCAGTGGCTGCAGTCCTTAATGCTGCTGAGGTGTCCTTTTCTCTTGATCTGGAAGTGATGAGCATTAGCCACAGCACAAGCTCCCCCACGTGGCAGCATAAATTTGATTGTGCAGCACAAACACTTGGCTTTGAGGGACTCATAAGCAAAAGCTCTGAACTTTGGGAAAGACCTTGAGCCTATGCTGGAATGGTTTGGGTACAGCTCATCCCTATGATTTGATCTTTGCATCAGGGCAGATAAGCCCAGGGGTTGGCTTAAGTAGCTGGGTCTAGCTTAAGGTCTTTGGAGTAGAGATGAGGTGACAGACTGGGGAAGCCTGAGTGAAAGAGGACTTGTGCCACAGAATTGACATAGTGTCATAACTCAGTATGGTGAGTTGTATTTAAGAAGATGAAGGAAAAGAGGAATTATTTGAAGGATAAAGAAACAGCATGGACAGCACAGGAAAAAAGCCTGTAGGAGACAGGAAGATGTGTGGAGGCCTCAGAGTGTTTCTTTGGAACTGTGGTCAAGCATGGGGCTTTCCAAAGCTGTTCAGGAAGTGTATCCATTCTTCCACACCCTCCTCCTGGCTTCTGCCCAGTAGATTCAGTAGAAAGGTCTGCAATCCACTTTGTGTAGAGAAGAGGGAACCTGCTACACCAGTGCTCTGCTTCCTATGTCACCTCTCACTGCAGATGAAGTACAAACGTGTGGCTCCACCCAGGTATCAGCAGCCCTGCTCACAGGAGAGGTGGTTTCTTTTCATGTTCATAAACTCCTATGGCAGTATCTAGAGAGGAAAGTGAATACCTGATGAAAAGCTGAGCCAAAGAAGATGAATTCCCAGCTAGCCTGGTGATCAGTTATGGCTCTAATGTCTGTGAGGGCTAAGAGTGAGCAAAACCCCAGACTTTAGTTAGCATGTGCTAACTAATAATGTAAATGTGTCACATTTTCTGGAGGTAGAGAGAATGGGATGTCTAATGTGTCTGCATAGCACCTACACTTGCTTCTGCAGTGAAATGCCCAGTTTCAGACCTAAATGTGGAATCTATTCCTTCTTACTTCCTTTCCCTTGCAAGTTTTTCTTACTTGCACATAATTGATGAACTGATAGAGCAATTTTGTGTAGAGAATGGAGTACTCAGAGGATCCTGTTGATACAGAAATGGAAGGACCAAAAGAAATTATTATTCCATTTCTACCTGCTTGAATGTCCAAAGCCAACACTTTTAGGCATCCTGTAAGTCCCCGAACATTAAAGCACAAACTCAGAGTTCCATATCTTATCTAGTCCAGTTTCATGGCCACATTCACAGCCTCTTCCAAAGCCCAAGGTCTGCAGCCGTGTAGCTGAATTCTCAAGTATCCATTGTCTCCGTATTGAAATGATCTGCTCTGCAAGTGCTCTCAAACACTCCAATGTGTCCCAGGGACTCAACAACATAGCCAAAAACAGGCATCTACTTTTTGCCAGTGCTGTGAGACTTGCACTGCTTTCAGCTGGATCTGTGAGCTACTGTGGAGGTGAGAGTCAAGTTTTCTATAGACTAACAGTTTAAATATGAATGATACAGTGATAGAGGGACTAAGATTTATTTATTTAAGCAATCTAACTGAATAGGAAGAGAAACTGCAGCATGATGTTCTAGGGAAAAAATGTGACTTGGCAAAATGAGGGTTTATTTGTCGCACTGCGAAAGCCTGTGACGTTCTACAGTATTATGCACAGTTATCTTAAATACATGTTTTCATGAGGGTTGTCTGTAAGTGAAAATAGTCAGGAGGTTTTGAAGAGCCCTCAAGCAGTCAGGCTCGGCCAGATAATTTAATGTGTTTTAAAAGAGCCATCCTGAACATTTGCATGCTTCCTAAACATGGGTAGTTACAGATGGGGAATCCTTTGCTTCCTTCTTTCCTTCTGCAACTCTCAATCTGTCTATATCTCCTCCTTACACAGAAGCAAGTTCACTATTGTGGATAAGCTTGAAGTAATTGTGTGCCAGTAACTAAATTTCTGAATTCATAAGTCTTTACACCAAAAGGCTGGCTGGAGTATTATGTTTAAGGGGATGCTTAGTACTGTATCTCTGATTTTGGTCCAAATTCACCCACTAATAAGATCCAGATTATAAACTTACCTCAAAATGCTGAGATAAGTTCAAAGGTCAGCAGTGGTATTTCTTGGTTTATTGGCTAGGGTTTATATGTAATTTTTGGCTCTTTTTTTTGTCTCTTGATTTTTTAACCCTTATATTGAATCTAGATCATAACTCTGATGATTTTTTGGAGTAGCCACAAGGATTAGAAATTAGTTACGTTACTTTTAAACCAGAGATTACATGACTGTTTTGTACCGCAGCCTGAGATTTTGATCTTAAAATGTCTCTTCAGCAAAAGAAACTTCAGTTAGACTCAATAAATCTCTTCCTTACCTTTACCTGTATGCCTGGTGTCCAGCTCAGTGTGAGGGAGTAGTTTCTTTATGCTAGTATTTGGATTCAAGTGCACCGGTTGTACTTTTCTTGAGTGCTCTATCTTTCAAGATTTTTAAAATCGCTCTCAATATTATATAGGTAAATTTTCAACTGTATTGAAAGAGCTGAGCTATAGTGGGCTATCCTCAGTAGTGTTTAAGTTTTTTCACATGGTAAGTGCTCCTGGTTTAGCATTTTAAATTTTACAAGAATTTGAGACCTAAATTCTCAGTATTTTTCAGCAAGGGTTGCTCAAATTAGTGATTCTGACTAGATGTAAAGCCAAACATAAATCAGTGACCCTTTTTGAGGAAAAACTGGTATGAGCTGGCAAGCTGTTGGTCAAGGTCCCTGCAAGTACATCTTTGACTTTCTGTTTCCTGCTGTACCAGTGGTTCACTGGCTTTTTGTCCTACAGGGGCTGAACTCAAGGTCTAGGCAAATGTTAAAAAGGGAAAAACATTATTGGATCTTCCTTTCCTATCATCTGCTCAATGCAATGTATGATGTTTTCTGTCTACATGTTTTACTAGGCAATTTCCTTGATCATCTCTTTGAGAAACTAAAGCAATAATCTTCTCGTGGACTGGAATCATGGGACACAGTTTCTTATCTTATTGTGTCTGCTGTTTGACTTGGTAGAACACTTGTACTCTGGTTTGCTGGTTTTAGTAATGCTCCTACTATGAGTACAGATCTTGGTGCTGGTGCCCTTGTGAGAAGTAACAGCATCACTTGCTCTGCAAATATGGATATAAAAGTTACTCTTTGTCCAAATATGATCATAATATTGTTCAAAGTGATTTTCCTTCCACATAGGACTTTAAAGTATTTTGTCCAGTGTAGTTCAGTTCTTTTCAGATCGGATATCTTTGGCTTTATGTCCAGACTTTTCCTGGCCTCCCTGCTGAGGCTCCCAAGAATGTGTCAGACAATGCCAAAAGTATCCATTGGGTTTTGGTTTGTAGATACTGGGAATTGATTTTTATTTTAACCTTCAAAAAGGGTCTTATAAGTGACAGACAGTAGAGGGTTTTAAAAATAACTTCAACATGTCCCTGTGAAGTTGGCAGCTTTGTTGTCTGACCCTTCTGACAAAAGGGTCAAGAGAGTCAAGCTCTCTTCAGGGTTGAAAGCCGCATCAGGAGAGCAGTGCCAGAGTTTGCAAGAGTGACTGGGACTCCTTGGATACCTCTTTTCTCAGGTGTATTTTTAAGAGGCCTGATCCCTACTGGGAAACTGTTCCGTCTCTAATGAAAATCTAGACTCTTAAGGTACCTCCATTTAGGTACTCCAAAACTGTGGCTCTCAGGACTTGAAGTCCCTTTTAAATTATTTCAGCAGGAATGTCGAAGGCTTAGACAGGTCCAAATCAAAACACTATAGAAAAAAAAAGTCTAAGTATAAAGGAAATATTAGATTCCTTCTCTACAGTGTCAAGACTGTTAATTTGTTTCAGAAATCTCTTTTAGGGAATTTTCTAAGATGTTAGGAAAAATGCCAAAATAAATGTATGTAAAGGAGAGGGATGTTGCTCAGCTATTTTCAAAGAGGGACCCCCAGATAACTATTTTTGGTGGCTCTGCTGAGTTCTGTGATCTTAAACATGTCCTGGGAGGCTGGCCAAGCCCCTGAGCCATATCACGTACTTGGCTGCATAACAAATGCACTGCAGAGCTCAGCTCATACTCATGTGCTATGAACGAGGCTCTGGAGAAATGCAAACAATTTATTAGATATAAAAATGCTGACAAGTGCTGTGGACTGACATGGGATTACTGCAAATCATAGCCCAAACGTGTACATTAGCAGATACTCTAATTTTCTACTTCAGGAATCTAACTGAGGATGATGAAGTCCAGAGGCTTGTTTTCTTAGGTGCTGTGTATGGCCGGTGGAGAGAAGGAGACAGAAGCTCTTGTGTTTGGAAAACAGGTGGCTTTCACTACCTGTATACTTTCAGGTTCTCTATTGTCTTTCAAAAAGTATCTTGAGAAGTAATGCAATGCCAATTTCACAGTGCAGCCAACAAGAGCCGAGGTCAGGAATCGATCTGCAATTGTTACTCTTGGTGACTCTGGTCATACAGCAGCTGCCAGCACCAGAGAATGGCCTTTGCCCTGTTTGCACCTCACTGTTTGTAAGGGAGACTCTTAGAACAGTAAGAATCCTGCAAGGGAAATACTGCTGAAGAGGATTTTTTTCCGTGTTTTAAATTAAAGATTAGGTAAAGCAGATCTGAGATGTGATGAAAGTCTGATCCTATAAAAAGACATAAATAAACAGGGTAGATGTGGTAGCTGGCAATTGTGGAATATTGAATGGCTCCTGTTGGTAACCTCAGGGAGCCCATACGTAAGGATCAAATGACTCAGAGTATTGGTATCTGGGTTGTTCAATGCTAGGTTTCTGATGTGAATCCTTCATGTTGTCAGTATCTCATATCAGTTCGTCTGTGATGAAAACCTTTGTAGCAAATGCATAGGATGGTGTCACTTTAGTTTCTACTGTGCCCAAGTAGCATTTTTAATAGAGGACAAGTGTACCTCTTGGTATTTACCAAGTGTAAATTTTCCTCTTGTTTTAAAGAGGATCTCTCAAACACAAGGCTGAACCACACTTAAAAAATAATGGTCCAGAGGGAGCCACTGGAGCTGCCCACTAGTGGTTGTGGACAAGTGTTAGGTCCATGGACCCTTCTGAAAAATGTAAATCCTCTACCCTCACATGCACACTTGGCTGTTTGCACCAGCATGATGGATGTTTTATGCTGCTGCCTTGGGCTCAGAGCTCAGAGGTGCTCATGTCTGAAACTATCTCTGCTTGCAGGCCGGGGATTTTCGTTCAAACCAAACAACTCCAAGAAGGCTGTGATCAGACTGCAGAAGGACACATTAAACTTTCAGACAGAAAAAGCAGGAGTTGCCCCCATTATTCTGTTTCAATACATCCTTAAATATTTCATCAGGTGCTTTTCTGAGTTTATAGTATTCTCTCCTTCAAATAGCTTTTCCTTTTTCCATTAGTTCATCATATACTGGCTTTCTTACCTCTGTTTGTGTGAACAGTGTCTTGCTATACAGAATTATGTTGAAAATTATCCTGAAATAAAACACTGAAGTGTATTTCCATGTATCACTAAGAGCTTATTGGGAAACCAAGTTAGCTTTGCAACAGCTGAGGCATTCATTTCCATCACTTTTTACCATGGAAAATCAAACCAAATTACTCACTCATTTGTCCCCATCCCTTATGTAGCATTTACTCCATGCAACTGTTAAATGCAAAATCTGAAAATAAATGTTTTATTAACATAGGAACTCTCCTTGCCCTTGAAATTTCAGTATCCCCTGTGACCTGAGTTAATTCTGTTCTTGTATTTTCTTTATTGTAAGATGAGAAGCTCTAATCACATCAGACATTGCAGATTTTTTGTGTGCATACTTGTATATAAATATGTATTATTATATATAATTCTAAGAACATACACACACACACACATATATATGTATGTATGTTATTTCTTCTTTTCCATTGAAAATATGAAGTCAGATACACAAAGTGAATTAAATAAGTTGCCATGGAAGTAAATGATACTAAATGATTAAACAGCCCAGCTGTCCGTGGTCAAATGCAGCATCTCACCAAACACTTCTCCAAAATAAAACTTCTTCCAAGGAATGATTTATAATTTAGACCTGTAAAAAGGCTTCCTGGATAGCATTTGTTTCCCATGTGTAATGTGGTTTTAAATCTACTTTCTGATCCAACTTTCTGCAGTTGTCTCTGAAATGGGCTTGGTGACAGATGGTGGCAAACTGCCTAAAGATGAGTAGATATTTTGTCTCTCAAACATACGTCTCCAGAGTGGTGAGTTAGTGTCTAGCATGGTAATGTCACAAAGAAGAGGAAGTGGGGTGAGAGAGTTGCTAATCAAAAATTACTTGAGCTGGACTCACAGAAGAAAAGCTAGGCAGCCAACTGCTCAGACTGATTCCTCTTATTCCAGGAAGACTTAAATCTCTTTTTAGGAGAGATTTTGTTCAAGCAGAACATCTTTTGAAGGTTTTTTTTTGCCTGAACAGGAGCAGGATCCATGTCCTATGCACATTAAGTCCCACTTGTGAGGATACCAGTACATGAAACTGCCTTCCCTGTCTCGGGCCAACACAACCTCCAGTGCAGTTTGGTAACTGGTGAAGATATTCTTACCATTAAACTCCATTGACCTGGCCATCTTGCCACTTTTGTATGGCTAGTTTTTTAGTTCCCCATAACTGCTAGTACAGGAAACCAACCTGGGCCAGTTCCAGCCCACTGTGAGCTGGCTATTATATTCTGGCACCAGGCAGTGATCATTATAAAATTATACTTTTGTCTACCAGTGAAGAATTACCACAAGAAGGGTTTGTCTTACATGAAGACTAAACTCTGAGACTCTGGATTAACTTCCTAGCTCTGTCACAGCCATCCTGGGTGCCTTTGGAGCCTCCTTCACTTCGGATGGGATTTTCAACAGTATCTACAAAAAAAAGGCGCCAAATTTCTCATTTGTACTTAGTGCAGTGATTAGCACAGTACTACTTTGTCCTCATTTGGAATATGCTTAATACCTTGAAATCCAAAGAGAAAGATCTGGGTATTATTATTTCCTATGCTCAGAACTGTGGTTATCCTATGAATATTCTTTTTAGAAGAATGATTTTGAGAAGTTAATTTCTCCATTAAAAGCTACAGTTGCATGTTACGACTTGTAAATGTACTTTTACATTGTGGACTAGGTAATTTTTGCCTGATTGCTTTGAATAATGAATAAATTCAAGGAGATTGAAATCTATTCAGACTCCTAGTAATGATGCAAGAGCCAAATTCATCACGGTAAAGATTTACCATATGTTATTTCTTGTGTTTCTGAGAACTGTGTAAATTGCACACACTAGTGAGTCTCATGGCCATCCTACAGTCACTTCAATGCAAACGCCATGTTGGTGTTTCTGTCCCTCCCCTGCCTCAGGTGTCTTGCTGGTGGCAGCAGTGACCTTCATGCAGCATCACTGACATCTCAGTCCAGTCGCCTTCCAGTTTGTGGCTGTGGCCAGTATCAGTGGCCACTGTAGCCAGCACTGCCTTAGTCACTATCAACCAAAGTTGAGAACACACTATGCAGTTAAGTGGACCTTTGGTCTTTCCCAAACTTTTTTGTCCTAACATTACTAAAATATCTAAGGGAGGATATAAGAACATGAAATTATACTTGTCCACCTTCTGCCATTTGAAGTGCAATCGTTTCCTGAGCCAGGGATATCAGTCAATACCCTCAGAATCTTTTTATGGCTCTGTCCAATAGCCTTTTTAATTCACGCTGGTGTAAACTTCAGTATTTTCAAAAGCCTGCTAGCAGTGATTCCTACAACTTAGCTACACATAGCATGAGGAACCACCTCCATTTATTTGTTCTGAACCTTCTAGTTGTTAGTAGTTAAATCCAATGATCCTTCATTTTGGTACGTAAGGGAAGGACAATGATCCCCTCTTCACCCGGTCTGACATGCTACTCACCTTTATAAATGTTCCTGCAGTGTGAAAACAAAACACTGATTTTATTCTCAGAAATAACAGTTGAAACCAAATATTTTTTTACCTTGGATGATCAAATTAAGCAACAAGAAGAGGCTTGCCTTTATGCAGCTTGCCCTGCTCTTTTGCAGCTTCCAGATGAGACTGTTGATTTAGGTACAAGTTGTTGTCCCTGTTTTCTAAATCTGAGTGTCCAAGTTATAAGATTTTTACATACTGCTTGATTGGCCTTTCTGGGTTATTTAAAGAAAAAGAAAATGGGAGGTTGCAGTTTCCACAATCAGCGCCGACTCAGGCACATGTGAAGCAAGTCTGCAGAGGGAGAAGGTGCAGTTTTCATATACAATGTTTTCTCATTTAAACCACGCTGCGACAGACTGTAATGAAAACGCAAAAAACTTCAGTCAGCCCCTGGCTCTGTGCAAACCTACAGGGGACATTTGTGTTTGCCTGATAGGCAGAAAACCATTTAGAGGCTGGGAGTTTATTCTCTCTGGTCATTGATCTTCCAGAAAGATATGAACAAAATGTGAGTGTGTTCCAGAATGATTTGGGCTTCAAGCATGCAGTGAGTAATATTTTTTTCTACCAGGTGGCAGTAGTAGGGGTGTTAGAGGTCTGCCTATATGGAGGTCTTTATGAGACACAAAACATGTTGTGCACAATACGGCATATCAGATGCAAGTTCAAAAAATCCAGGATGTATAAGCTGCAGCCCAAGGTTCAGGTATGGTTTATATAGGATAATTGCCCAGCAGGGTAGTTGTCCCTTTCTGGACTGCACTGGAAAATCTAGAAGTACTAGAAGTGTCATCTTGTAATATTTCTGAGTACCTCTGTCAAGATTACAAATACCTTGAATTTTCCCTGGCTTCATAATTAGCGATCTGCAAGACCTCATTCTCATACCAATGAAAATTATTCTTACCCTAGAGCTGGACTGCTAATTAAACAAAAAAATCCCTTATATCTCCAAAATAATATAACTGAATAACCACCTGTTTCAAATTTATATATGTTGATAATGGTTTTAATTGGTGGGAGGAGGTATTATTTGTATTTTCTTCTTGTGTCAGCTGTGAGTGCTTAAGACCCTTCTTGTGCTGAGTGCAAAATATACCCTGTACAAAAGGAGCATCTTGCCATGGTTTCCACGCTGAGGAGTGGAGAAGTTTCTTGTGTTTGTAAAAGAAACTGTAAGATGTCTTTGGGCACTGTCTCATATGGGACAGTGGTTTTGGAGTGCAGCCAGCTGAAGCTCAGCCACTCTCAAAACATCACACTTGAAGAGAGACCAGAAAAAGATTCCTGACACTCAAGTAAGTTGCGGGAGTTTCCGTAAATTGAAACTTCAATTCCCATTGTTCTCAGTGCTATCACAACTGCAGAAATGGTTCTGTACCCACTGTCTGTCTCCTTTGTGTTATGAAAACCAGTGCCTTACACAGAGCTTCCAGATGAAAAGATCAGGTTTGAAGTTTCCTCATGGAACAAATTTTATTTGATAGAGTCCATGTTTTAGAGTCTAACATTTCTTGCACTTGTTGAACTTTTCCTGAATATCCAGAGTCCTGAAGTAACCCCACAGCCATCCCCTGGGAGACTGGCCAAGGAGTCAGGGAGTCTGGGAAGCCCCAGCCTTCAGTGATGCTGATACCTGGCTTTGCTGTTGGTATTAGGGAGCTTAGCTGAACCGTTCCAGTGTCTGAGCAGCTTCCTGCTGACTGGAGAACTGGGAAGAATAAAAAGATTTCATCTAATTCAGATTGAAACCAAATTCTGATAAAATGAAGTTTCCTGTTAGCAGGAAACCCCCTTTCCTGGCTGTCCTCCATTCTAACTTGAATTACTTCATCCTCTCATCTAAACTCAGGACATTGTGCTTCTTGACTTGTGGAGTTTCTGTACACAAAGGAAATATATAAAGATAGTGGATTATAATGATTGATCTAATGAGAAGCACAGAAGGGAATTACCTACATTTAAAGTCCTAATGTGTTTCCAAACACTGTTTCTCTCTAAATCAGACTAGGTTTTAACAAATGGTATTACATATAGTTCCAGAAACAAATAATCTGACTACTGTAGTTGGAAGGGAATTTACTCTGTCAAAATCTAGATAGGTTTTTAGGTCAACAAATCTGTCGTTGTAAATCTATAAAATATGTAGGCCAGAAGTAAAGGTAGGTCATACTAGCAGGCAATAGATTTTCACCTGTTTTTTCCCACATTTAAAGCAGCCATTCTTAGAGCAGGAGTCTCCTGCAAAGTGGTGAGGGTGGTGGCTCCTGCGGAGAGGACAGAGGCCTTCTACACAGCAGGGGAGGAGGAGCTAAAGGGGGAACTCAGAAGCTGAAAGTGGTGGTAAGTACAGCAACTTTATCATCATGATTGAAAATGGTGACCATTCCCTCAGGATGCTTATAAGAGCTCCCAACAAAGGTACGTGACTGCATTTGCCATCAGCTCCTGTGTGTTTTGGTAACGGGACTGAGCTGAAGGATTTTGATGAAGCACATTAACATCCACTAGAATTAATAATCATATTGAATACCAAAATCAGGTAAACAATTTGGACATTGGTTCTGTGTTACATTGTAATTTCTGAATCATCATTTGTATGTGCTGTTCACAATATCTTGTAATTCTTACGCCCCTATCTTCATGTTCCAAAATCTTTTAGGATCTGTCATTCTCTTGCCCTCTGGACATAACCTACTAACCACATTTCTCTTGCTCCATCAACCTCTTTGTTCTTTGAATACTAGCTATTGTTTATGTATTGAATAGTAGATGTATTATGTATTTAATTATATCCTGACCAATTATTCTTCCATTTCATTCCATGTTGGATATGATGCTTTTTTACTGGATATTACAGTTTCTTTAATAATAGCTATTATTTTTCTTGTAACTCATGTCTTGTTTATCAACCAAAACATTTTGTACAGGTGTTCCCTTTAGCCAGGGGCACTTGGATTTGAAAGGTCCTCCATCAAGACTCAACAAATGTAGGTTAATCCCACTGTCACAACCTCTATGTAAGTTCAATTTTCATGGAAGAAACCAGAGCAGGATAGAAATGAGGAGCAACAACTTAAAGAAGATGTAGCATTTTTTATTGCTTGAATGACTCTACATGCAAAGAACACAGTCTGTGTGAAATGACAGAATGTAACAAAATGAATGTAATCTGCAAAGGAAAAGACATGGCAGCAGAAGATATTGAAAAGCAGTGACAATAACAGTTCAGGTTAATGAGAACTACTAATAACACTGGTATTACTGGGGTTACTGAAACTTCTCAATAGCAGTCCAGAAAATGGAAGCATTTGTATAAAACAGCCAAACATGAAATATTTTTTCTAGGTATTTGATCTTATTTGATTTCTGGAACACAATGTTGAGAAATTATAACAAATGTAGATGGAGAAACACCATAAAAATTTGATTATCCTAAGGGTCTGCCTTGGCATATTTACTGGAAAGGAAATTTTAGGAGAAATGACAGCTGATACTAATTTTCTTACTTTCATTTGAGTACTGGCACAAAGGCAAAAAAAAAAAAAAGAACCACCAAAAAACAATAACAACAAAACCCCCAAACAAACAAACAAACAAAAAACCCAACTCTTATCCAGGAGTTGTGCCAGTGTTTTTTTAATATATTCTTTGGAGAATTTTGCTCACCTGACCTCAAAATATTTCACAAGAAGATAAAGTATATTTTCATGAATGCTGAGGCTACACCAATGATGCTCCCATTCAGAGATAACAAAAACAGACCATTCTCAAAGATCTTGGAAAGGCTGAGTGATGATGGTTTAAAATCCAGCTGACAGAAATGGAAGTTTAGTGCTGAATATGAGATAATAAACAGATCAAGGAGAAACGCTGATTTGTTATTCATCACTAATTCATCTGCAGAGAATGCAACTTGAACAAAGGTATACTGAAATGATACAGGATTCTGGAAATTCATACCCAATCTACCTGCTGAAAAAGTCTTAAGAGCTTTGTTGTAGAAAAATACAAAATGGACACAAGAGGTGAATCTGAACTGAGAGTTTGAAAAGGTCAGGGATTAGAGAAAGCAAACACCTATTCACAGAGGCTCTGGTGATGCCAGGCAAAACTGCCAAATAATACTTCTAAGCAAAGCCATAGGGCAACACTTTCCCAAAAGCAGGTCAATGACTACAAACGTGTGGCTTATGCTTCTGGCACCTTCACTTGAAATGAATAGCAATGCTCAAACCAGAAAGAGCCCAGCACAGGAATGAAGAGACACATGTTGGCGCAGACAGAATGCAAACCACTGCTATCAGAAAGAAGTCAGCAGGCACTTTTTCTACTTTCAGTTGCAGCTGTATGAGTGCCAAAGAGAAGGCAGAGTCTGAAAGGACTGCAGCAGTAGCTGGCATTTTATCTGCAGTTTTTGGAGAAAGTGCCAGCAGAGTCAGGGAAGCACCAGATCCTGACATTTTAGAAGTAGATGTGGTGAGGCTCTCTAACAGAAAATGTTTAATGTTGTGGGGTCAAATGCTCAATATATGTTAAAATAATATTTTGAAAATTATAATAATGCTGTGTAATAAATACTTCAAGGTGAAGTATACTCCATATTTGTGTACAGAGAGGTAAGTATGTGTGGCACTTCCTTCAGTTCTCTGTCTTAATGGTTACCTTGCTTTTTCTAAGTGCAGAAGGTTTGTCAGTCAACTTCCTAAGCTCAGAGGCACTTAGCCTGTTGAGAACAACTCTTACACCTTTCACAAGACCAAATTTCTTTCTTAGTTCCTTGTCTTTATCCCAGGGTGATTGTTCATCATTTCTTTCTTGCAAGTCTTCTTTGGATGGGAATGCAGTCTTGCTGAGGAACTGAAATGAGAAAGAGTAGAACTTGACTATCAGGAAGTGAGTGTTGAGTAGTCATTTTCCTCCCACCCCAGTTTATTTTCACAGCTTTTTTTCTACAGTCTCACATACCTTGGGGATGTGGCTTTGCAAGAAGAATTTAATTCAGGAGGGATCTTGCATGCCACCCCTTCTCTATTCTTCCATTGTTACTTTAAAAAATTATCGTGATGGCACTCATCACCTGTTTTCAGAAACCCAGCCTTCCCCCTTGGGAAATACCTTGCTGTTGCATTAAATTTTGCCCTACTGTTCTCTAAATAGCAATGGACTGCAATGCTTCTGTCCTGTTCAAATACTAGAAAAAATCTCAGTATATATCTCAAGATGTATTTTTTCTCAGCATTGTGTAATTATATATATATTTTTTAACAGT
The DNA here is from genome assembly GCA_013399915.1 of Illadopsis cleaveri. Lineage (NCBI taxonomy): Eukaryota > Metazoa > Chordata > Aves > Passeriformes > Timaliidae > Illadopsis > Illadopsis cleaveri. The sequence continues at coordinate 512,049 of VXBB01005456.1, read as the reverse complement.
AAAGTCTTATAGGCCTGCAAGCCTTAATTTGATTTCCTCTACAGTGATTGTATGTACTGGATTTCATTTAGCTTCTCCACAAAAACTGAAAAAAACCCAGGTCACTCATCTTTCACAGCCTGTCCTCAATATTCTGAATAGTCCACTTTGCATTCAGCTGTGTCTGAGAGGAGAGCAGTTTACTGTTCATACATAGATGCTCACCTGATCATCATGGGTTACCACCCTCTGCCTTTTCCCAGCAAAAGGGGAACAGTTCTCAGGCTGAGAGATTGTTGTCATCTTGTGTGAAGAGAAATGTGTTTCATTTGATGTTTTCTTTTGGGGTGTGGGGGTAGCACAGGTTGTAAGATATTTTATGTTCTGTTTCACAGCATCCTCTCTCAACAGCAGTGGATGTGAAACTTGGAATGTTAGTTTACGGACAGAACGACACGTAATGAGCCAAACGATGGTCTTCATAAACAACATATGGTGGCCTGGTATTTTCATTTCTGCTGCCAGATCTTCATGCCTCATTACATATAGAAGGTAGACTTGACCATTATAGATCATTAGAGCATTTCCCTTAAAGAGAGGAATTTCAAGTTGGTCTCCAATAGAACTAATAGATGAAAGTGTTAACATATTCATATAATCCTTATTTTTGATATTGGTAAGTGACTTTAAAATTTCTGAAACAGCACTGTTGGATGACTTTACAATAAGAGGATAGGATCTTGCTGTCTTTCCATCTGGCTCTTTTTGTGCAAACTCTTTCGCTGGGGTTATTTGGGAACATTTCTCATCTTCAGTTTCATCAGGATTAGAACAGTGTCCTGTTAAGTCTGGGCTATTTGGTATTAAAGACTTCGAAAAATTCTGCCAGAAGGATCTGGAACTCTCTTGCATCTTTATTACTGGCCATATGTAAATTACAGATTGTGTTTCTGTAGCTTGCCTTGCTTCAGAGACCCTTCTCGCTGCAGGTAACAGTAGTTGCTGTAGTTTAGATGGGAAAAAAGATAGTGGTATTGATGTGACTTTGGCTTGTTGTGGTATCTCTAGATCAGGTTTTAAAATCTGTACCTGAGATTCTTCAGTAACTTTAAGAGAATCAAAGATTTCAGAAGAAGGTACTTTGTCTTCTTGGTTAGCATAACTTAGTGAGAAACCTCTTTGCAGAGAGTGCTTTGCAGCTGAGTTTTCATTACTTTCAGCCTTGAAATCGGTTGAGAACTTTCCTCTGCCAGCAAAGGTCATGACACTATCTTCTAGGAGGTTGTCTTCCTCGCTGCTCATTTGCTGATCCTCTCCCACCAGAGCAGATGTAGCCCTGGTAATGAGTGCTCACGTCCTAATGAGTGCTGTGGTTTGACTCAATGGGTTCTGTTTAGACAAATGAGCTTCTGTGAAGGGGCAGTTGTACACGTTGGAATGGCTTCTGGAGGAAAGAGAAGGCAAAAGGAGTTTCACCAGGTCTCATCTATTTTCACACTTTCCTGAAGGGCTTCACTTGTGCAGCCTGATATGCTTACAATAAAAGTGGACAGAAATTAAAATGTGATTACACATTTGTACATGCACATGGAGATTTTTCTTTGTTACCTCAAAGAAAATTAATAAACAGAAACATATTTGTCATTTAAATATGAACTTCAGCTCATCTAGCCAGTAGAATTTTTCTGCAATAGTAATTTGCTGTGAGACATTTCTAATCTTGACTTAAGTTGGCAGTGAGTTTCTGCTTGCTTCCGTAGGAATTTACCCAATACTGCAAGCTGCTGGTGGACAGGATCTATTTTGTTTAGATGTAGCACTCCCTCATGTCAGAAGATACAATCTTCTTAGACACAACACCATTGAAATCAATGTATATTTTTAATAAAAAATGGTCCTAACCAAAGACCCTTACAATCAGTTTTGTACTTTGCTTGCAGAATGCTTTGACTTCAGCAAAGTCAACTCCGGCCTACACTACTCTATGCTGTAGCAGAATCAGACCCAGTAGCTTTGTCATGGCTTGTAATAAACATGTTAAAAAATCCAAAAAAACAAGTTCAGATGTTTATCTGGTACATATTAAAATCTTCTAAGCACCACTGAAACTGTAAAATGCTAAGCAATCATAAGAACATAGTTGAATGTACAGGAGAAGGAAACATGAAATTTAAATTTGTATCCTGACAGAAATTAACAAATTAACTTTGAATCAACTGCTGCTTGTCCAGTAGTTACATTCTCCTAGAAATAACCTACTCAGCACTACAGACTTCATTTTGTAGGAAGGAAACATACACACTCACATTATTTGCATGTCAATGACACAACTCTAAGGTGTTTTTTAGCCTTAGCCTAAACATTAAAAAACACAGTGAGTTTCACCTCCATAACTGAAGAGGTTGTACTTCTTAACTTACAAAAAGAAATGTAATAAAGACAAGGTCAGTGAGCCTCTGTTTAGGATAATGAAAATTAAATTTTCTGAGTCCTTTTATCTAGCAAAAATGAATAAACTGAAAAATAAAATGACATTTTTGTCCTCATCTAGGCCGTATCTCCTGCATTTATGACGCATACATCGAGATGTAATCACCCAGTTCCAGGACTCTAATCAAGAATAATTATAAATAATTATACAATTGTCAGCAAGTTATTTGAATAATGAATTGTACATATAGGAGGAGTGAGGCTTTCTGTAGAAACAGACTCTAAATCAATTTTTTTCCTTTGCTTTAACTGATGGGAGGAGGTTTTTTGTTCTGCTTTTTCTCTTCCGGTGTTAGGGGTTTTTTACTACATCCAGCACTGCAGTGTGATAAAGCTAGGGCCAATCTTCTGACCTAGAAAGTCAGAAGTGACCTAGCATCTTAAAAAGTGGAAAGTCTCAGAAACCTAAAGACACAGCAACTAAACTAAAATTAAAGAAAAAAGAATAAGAAAAAAGGTTTATGTTTTTGAGCTAGAGAAATCCTGGTTAATTGTGAAGCCAGCTGAAAAAGAGGCAAATATCACTGCAGAAGAGAAAGTCACTGATTCTCAGAAGTCATAGGTCAACTGTGAAAGCTCTGAACTGATTGATATAGTGTTGGGGCTCCTCTAGTATAGTCTCCAACTTTGATGATTAATGCACTGTACCTTACAGCCCACATCTTAATGCATACTAGTAACCTTGGTTGGGTCATTTTGTCAGTCCTTGAGTTTAAGAGATTAACCCTTGTGTCATGGGTCTCAAGGTTCCCAAAAAACTATGACTAACTAAAACTATTCCCTAAAAACTATGAAAAAAGAATGACTATATTTACATGCCTTAATATGTCCTTATTTACATACAGAAAAAAAAAAATCTAAAAGAAATCCTTTTTCTTCTTCCACCTTAAAATTTGCAGACTGCCAAGCAGAATTGCACACCTAAGAGCTGAGCAGCACAGATTTCCCTATTACTTAGATTTCATGGATACAAATCTTTTCCATCTGAAGTGGTCTCACAATCTCATTTTTATGACTGTGGTTCACCATTGCCCTATCTTCACCAGAGATGAAGACAGCAAAGAGTCTTAAGAGAACTCACAAAAGTGAGTAAAATTCATATTTCAAGTTTTCTTATTTTTTGATAAAAATGTGTCATGCACATGCAAGGGGATCCTTCCAGCCCAGTCCCTGCCTCTGATAGTGGCCAAAAGCAAAGGCCCAACAATAATCTGAGCAGAGGCCATGCACATGGTGGCAATTTCCTGGATGCCCCCCAGGCTCTGAGAGTGGGAGGCACAGGGCCCTCCCAAGCCAGCAAGGCTCTCTCCATGGCTTTCCCGCTGGCACCAGGCCCTGCTGTGTAACACCCTCAGTTTTCCCATCAGCTTCAACACCACAGTGGTGCCCATGGGGCCATGTACAGCCAGAACACCTCCTCAGGCTCCTGGTTTGGGGTGAAGCCTGGGTCTCAGCAGTACAGCCAGTGTGGGCTGGGGCAATGGAGCAAGGGGATGAGGTTTAGTTACCATTACAGCTAGAGCACAGGCACCGGGCTGGAAGTGCAGCCTTCAACTGCAGCAACTGCTGTGGCAACTGCCAAAACTGCAGAGAGCCTTCCAGAACCTTCCAAATGCTGCTGGACACCAGCAGGCTCAACAGCTGCTCTGGGTGACACCGGCTGTCCTCAGCTGCACCAGTCACTGTCTGCAGCCCAGGCTGTGCCCACATGGCCACACTGCTGCCCCGGCTGTGCCCCGGTGCCCACCCCCCATGAAGGGCAGGGCCCTCGGCACCATGCGGCTTCCATCCCTGTATGGACCATTCACTGCAAGAGTCAGACTCAATGATCCTTCTGAGTCCCTTCCAACACAGATGATTCTGTGACCTGTGCCATGGAGCCGACCCTCGTGTCACTCTACCTTTCTGTCCCTTTGGCCTCTGCAGGGCTGCAGTGTCCATGACCCCAGGGGCCAGGGATGGCAGCTCTTCCTGCGGCTCACCAAGTGAGACAGGGGCACATCTTTCCTGGGGGAGCCCTGGAGGCTCTGCCTGAGTGCTCCCCATTGCACAGCCTGGCCACAGGTCCTTGCTGCCCCTCCAGATGTCCTTGTCCTCCAGCCAGGGCCTTGGTGGCTCTGGAAGGGAAGGCATTAGCAGGCCCAAGCCACCTTCCTGGCCTTTCCTGAGCGCTGTTTCCCTTGCATTGCCAGGCAGCGCTCAGGAGTGGGAGCAACAACAAGCTCTGCGCCCACGGTAAACAATGAAACCTCTGCCCCTGGCACACCTGTGCTGGCCGTGCCCATCCCAGCCCATCCCATTATTCCCTGCTGTGGCCCAGCTCAGCTCAGCACAGCCTCCAGGAACCTGGGTGACAGCCCATCTGCTGTGCTCTGCTGGCAGGGAGACTGCAAACTGGAAGGTGTTTCTTACCTGCTCACAGCTGTGAGAGGAGAGAGAAGGTTTCAATATTGACCTTTGTGGGAAATAGAAAAAGCAGAAAGCTTTCATAGCAGTGCAGAGGTAGGCCTAAAGTTAAAAGGATACAAGAATAAGCACATAAAACAATAATAAAGACTGTGTTTTTGTGCTGTGTAGAGTTAGGCCTTAGCAAGTAGAAAAATATGTTAAGCAAGATAATAGAAAAGTTTAATAATGAGGCTTTGTGCTTTGTTTATAGAAGAGTATAAAAAGTTCCTGAATGGCAAAAAATATGAAACAAGCACCCATTGTTAGATATAAGGTATACATGTAGTTTTAATGATTGGTTTATGCAGATGTCTGTAAGATCTTAACAGTTTGCTATCGGTTAGAAAACTTTTAAAAGGCCTTGTGACACAGAGAATTCTAGCTGCTGTTAGCAAGACGTGAGTTGTTGCCATCTTCCTTGTCTCACCCTGTACTGAGACTGATGTCTCAATAAAAGCTCAAAAAATGTATCCTGGCAGTCCCGTCCTGTTGTTTGGAAACAGGTATCCAACAAACCCTCTGTCTTTTTCACACTGATTTGGGAATGTGACACAGCATGGCACAGACAACAAATACATGTTAGACTTCATATTCGTTTTTTGTTGGGTTTTTTGTTGATTTTTGTTTGGTTGGTTTTTGTTTTTTGCTTTTTGTTTTTTGCCTGCACAACAGTTTTCTTTAAATGCCTAGGGAAAAATAATGAAATTTCAGTGGGTTCTGGACCAAGTCCAAGCAGATGAAGCACTTGCTCATGCTCATCATACACTTTGTTTATTTATCTGTTGCAAATGCTGAGGTTGACATATAAATATGCTATATACTGCACGGATTTTGAAAAGAGGTGGCTTCCTTCAGCTTGTGACAAATCCTGTTTGGAAACAATGCATAGCCTCCAAGGGGAAACTTGAAGAACAGGGAAAGGCAAACATCCCTGTACAGCCTGAGAGAGTAAGCTATGACCACATGTAGCACCAGAACAGAGAACACCACACAGATGTGCTTGTGGGCCTGCAAGGCACCAGCCAAAGTCTGCACATGCCTCAGAAAAATATGGGTTTCCAGTGTTTCCTACGAGCAACTATGCCCTGCCAGCATGCTGTAGAGCACAGTGCAGGCACTGGAACGCATCAGCTCTGTCAGATGTGAGCTCTGTGGATGTGGGGTGCCCTGCACGGCTCATCAGCATGTCAGCACATCCTCCTGTGCCTCTGCTGTCAGTGTTCTTCCACCACCCTGGGCACCAGAGCACCTGAGGTGCTCATTTCAACTACAAGCTGGCAGTGTCCCTGTTCTTGTAATGTGTGGTTCTTACCAGCATGTGACACAAGAGACTGAGTGGACTGCTTGCACTCCTTGAGCAAGATTTTTGGGGCCTTACAACAACCTGTAGGAAGGGCACTAAGTAAAACAGATGTTTGGGAAGCTCTATCCAGTGAACCAGAATTAACTTAATCACGTTGCTTCTATGCATCTTCCAAAACTGAACAGATGGATTATATTCAAATATCTTCCTTTTTAAATGATTCCACTTATTGCAGTCCTTAGCTGATGCCTGCTCCTCATTGATTTTACAGTCACTAACTAGATGCTTCATGGTCACCAGCTGTGTGATGAAGATGGGGGAATTATGTCTCTCAGTGGTAGAGACATAATTTGGATCTGTCAGGTTTTCATAATTGTAGGTCCAGCTTCTTGTGCTTGGACACAACAGTTCAGAATGACTCAGTAGCTTACAAGAGCATGGACTGGGTTTAAGGACTGCTCAGCGACATGGTGGATTCACCACCCCTGGAGGATTCTAAGGAACGACTGGGTGTGCCGGTTAGCTCTCAGCTTGGACTCGATTTCAGAGGGACGTATTTTCCAACCCAATTGTTCTGTCTGAAAGTATACAAGGATCTTACACATGAAAAAACATCCTGCCTTAATTTTGACANGACCACGGTGGGCGACCTGGTCATCGACCTGTACACGGAGGAGCGGCCCCGCGGTACGAGCCCAGCCCCCGGCACCGGCGTCCCCTGGCCCTCGCCGGCACCGGGCTCGCCCCTGACCCCCCGGCACCGGCTTTCCCCTTGCCCGGGCAGGTGGCGGCCTCGAGCGGGACAGGCCGGGGGGATGCAGTCAGAGCTTGCGGCCACAAATATAATATCTACTAAATCAAAGCGCTGCCGTGGGCTTCTTTCTTAAGTGTTTGAAAAGAAACGGCGGGGAAAGTGTGCTTCTGTATAACTAGCCGTGTTTAGGGTTCTCTGAATCGCTAGACATGATTTGTAGGAAGGGAGGAAATGGTGCGTCTCCTTGGAGCATTTGTCTCAGCGTTTATAGGTTGTACGGTGATAAATCTCGACACAGTCTGCTCCAAAACCACTTTTCTACGCGTTAAACTAGATATCTGTTATATCTATTCTTATTGTGTCTGGAGTTTCCTTTTTAAATGTTTATGATTTAAATGGTATGATTTCTTACAGCTTGTCTGAATTTCCTGAAGCTCTGCAAAGTCAAGTACTACAACTATTGTCTTATTTATAATGTACAGGTGAGTATTCTCAATTCCTTGTTTTTCTGTTGGTTTAAAATCACAAACATGAAAGCAATATCTTGTGTATTCTCCTTTGTGACAGAGGGATTTTATTATACAAACTGGTGACCCCATGGGAACTGGCCGTGGAGGGGAATCCATATTTTGGTGAGTGTTTATCTATAAAAATTATATATATATATCAACAGAGAATTTGTGTAAGGGAGTAGGAGTTCCAGTTAGATTGTCTTTAGCTTTCCTGGGGCAGAATTACTGTTGGGAAATAAAAACATTAATGCATAAGCTTCTTAGGTTTTCATACTTAGATACCTTTTTAATTTCTATGCTGCCTTTGGCAATTCACTGTTTTTTTCCTGGACAATGTTCTGTCTCTGATCTTAGAAGTGAAGTTACAGGTAACAACTTGTACATACATTTCTGTCTCTTTAAAAGCTGGCAAATAACTGTATGTTTGGTAAGGAAAGTATCATAACTAAATGCTCTGTAGAAGACACTCAGTTTGCATTGGGAATACATTTATTATGATAAAAAGATGTACTAAATTGAGCGTGAGTGGAGCATAGAGGCTAAATTTGATTTCCTCTGTGTATAAGAAAGTGATCTCCTTATTTGAGTGTATTTTAGTTGAATGTTTATAAGGAAATCGCTTTTCTTGTTTCTTGAAGAAGTTTTCAGTGGTCGTGGAGACAGGAGATGAAGAAATCAACTCAAGAGTTGAATTCAAACAGCTAGGATGGAGTTAAAGTGCACGTGTTCTATATGATTCATTTGAAATAGATATTACATAGAATTAAAATTACAGAGCAGAACTAATTACTGGGGAGATGCTGGGGAGTTCAATATACAGTGATAAAGGAGTTCAGCTGGAACAGACACAGTGTTGCTAGACTAGTGTTGGATTTTCTAAGTCAGTCTGTCAGAGCCTCTTAAATACAAAACTGGAACTCATGGATCCCTGAATCACAACTGCAGTGGTCCTGGAAGCAGTGTAACTGTGCTAAGCAGGTGCAAGTCTAGGTTGGTAAACTTGCCAGACTTGAGCTGCACACAGGTAAATTAGGTTTATTTTGGTGTGTTATAAGTCTTCTGAGACTTACTGGTGTGGCAAATGGGGAAGTACAGTGTGATGAGAGTGTCAGATCCTGTCTGGCACTAGCATGGAGAAGGTCAGTACGTCTTTTATACCTGTGTGCTACTGCTGCAGTCCATGAAACTGGAGTTTCTGTTCTTGCAGGCAAAGTTTAATTTGAATCCTCTCTTCATAGAGGCTAACAGCTGCTTAGCAAAATGGGTTTAAACACAACACTGTCCTTAAGTTTGGGCAAATATGGTTATTGATCATGCCTCTGTCAGTTTATGGAGTGAGACAAAATAAGTGATAGCAGGGTTAGACATAAAAAATTAAAAAGAATGCAACAATTTGCTATATGCTGTATATCCCAAATTAGTGTATGTAGTCCTGTCTGTATAAAGAACTGATTTTGCACACAGATGGATTTGTTTTCTGTTTCTCTTGGGAGATAAATTTTTGATGTATATAACTGCATTTTTACAGTGTGGAATAACTTATTTTTACAAAACTTACTTAAAATATGTAGTTCTTTCATGCCTCAGAAAAATGTTAAATACTGTATTTAAAAATATTTATGTATACCATTCCCAGCCCCCAAAAAGCCTCTGTGAAATGTTCAGAGAAAAATTTGTTGTTCCGTGTAATATAACCTGTGAAAGTGTACAGGTCCATAAATATGTTCATGGGTGCAGTGTGAAATATAGGTTTATTTGAAGGCCTAATGTAAATGTGAAATGTAAATTTTTTTTGAGATGTCGTTTATGGTTTTACAATGTTTGATCAGCTCACTTTTAAAAATTCTTTTTTCTTGTAACATACTTGTTATATATGTTTTTTTAGTCAGCTGTATGGTGATCAAGCCAGATATTTTGAGGCAGAAAAGGTGCCCAGAATCAAGCACAAGAAGAAGGGAACTGTGTCAATGGTGAACAATGGCAGTGATCAGCATGGATCACAGGTCAGCACGTGGTGTTGGTACATGTCTAAATAACTAAAATAGAAGTTCCATGAGTTTACAAAGGCTGCAGAACAAAGACACTGTCATGTCAATAGCATCGTTTGGTGAAACAGTCAAAAGGCATGTTAAAAAACCCACCATAGCTAAATATTTTGCATAGTGTTCCAGGTGCCAATGGGTATTTCGTTACAGATAGAGGAATTAAAATGCTCAGATTCAAATCCTGTCTTAGATTAATTTTACTTGCTACTACTCAGTCCTGTATTTTTTTCCTGTATTTCTTTCTCTATGTTAATACTTTGGTGTGATTTTGCTAATGTATAAAATGATCAGGAAAAAAAATCTGTAGTTAAATGGAAGTGAAAATTAAGGAAACTTGAGTTTTGAAATGATGGTGACATTTTCTGGTTATGACATTGTCTTAATTTGGAAACTGAAATCATATCACAGTGTCTCCTGTTACTTGAAAGTGTACAGTAATAATGTAAGTTTACAGTTTTACCCCAATGCTGGTATAAAACTGTTTTTGAAAGTGGTCTTGTTCCCTTTGCTGTTCATGCACACAAAGTTTTTGCTGTAGGTGATTCTTTTTACTTATTTTGTAAGGGTTTTTTATATCTAAAACTCTTAGAATGCTATTATTTCTAAATTATTATTATTATAGGTGCATTGTCACTTCTGTGAATTAAAATGCCTCACTTATAATATCCATCTATTTTAATTTTTTTTTTAAAGGGATTTTTAATAATCAAAGAACAATTTATAAAAAGGTAGGGTTTTATTTGCGCTAGAGCTTGTAATATATACAGGTAATTATGCTGCCTCCCTGCATTATATATATAAAATGGCATGGTTGGGGGATTCAGGAAAAGGAGATGACATTTGTATTTATATTTAAGATGCAGCCTGCTAGTGTATATGCAGGCATGTGGGAATGAATGCTGATCCCAGGAACGTTATGGCACCTTCTTCCTTAGGGAAAAAAAATCCAGAAAGAAACTACATGGAGTTGCCTTACAAGTGTAGTGTAGCTTAGTGTAATCTCTGCTAAACACTAACCAGTCTTAACTGTGTTGTAGAGAGAATGAGGAGTGGGATGTTACCAGTCAGACTGTAAAGTGTGGGTGCAGCAGTTGTGTCCTGTTATTTGTGCATATCTGCCTCTTCCTCCCTCCTCCATTACCAAGTCCCCTCTATAATTTGTTACTAAATTCTCAGCTGGTGTCAATTTTCATTGTTTCAGTTTTGCCTTAAGGTGAAAGATCTGATTTGTGGTAAGATACTTTCCAGTGCTGATTTGAGTTGATCTAAGTCAGTGTGTGCTACTTCTTCTCACAATGCTACTGCATCCTGCTTTTCAGGAGACAAGAGTTTGTGGGAAGAAAGGAAAAAAGTCTGGATAGAATTTGGTAGAGATAGTACTGTGGGAGTTTTTGCCAAATTTATGAAAAAATACTACTGAATGCCTCTTGGTGAACAGGTGATTTGAGCTCAGCTCACAAGGGGCAGCCCTGCTCTTTCTGTCCTCTCCCTTTCATCAGCTGTGATGCCAGTCATAACCTTTGCTGGTCTTGCTGACCAAACCTCCCCAGCAGAGAGCTCTCTGCTCCTCCTCTGCCCCTCTGGTTTTGTGCCCAGTCCAGTGAGCTGCACCCACAGGCTCCTGCAGAGGGAGATTTCCTCAGGCAGTGGCTGTGAGCTGTACGTTGGGTCACCATGTTCTCAGAACAGTCTTCTACAAAAAATGGGAAGAGGAGTTTTTATTTCCCCACTGAATTCAGTGAAAGTGTGTTAAGGTTAAAAAAAAAACAAACCGCAACCTGATTTTTTCTATTTCTAGTTCCTAGTTTTGTGTCTTCTTTTGTAGTTCCTCATTACCACAGGGGAAAACCTGGATTACCTTGATGGTGTACATACAGTATTTGGAGAAGTGACAGAAGGCATGGATGTATTGAAGACAATCAATGAAACCTTTGTAGATAAGGATTTTATCCCATATCAAGATATCAGGTATGACTGCTTTTAACTTTACTTTTTGAAGAACACTTTATAATTGAATGAATTTACTTCTTTTTGGAAACTAGATGAATATCATGATGTCAGGTGACCTGTACATGCTATCTTAAATGCTTTTTTTTCCCCCCAGTATTAGTGGTAAAATAAACAAGTACTAAATAAACAAGTATGTACAAAAATGTTCAGCCATGTTGCCCTTACAAAAGCATCAGTGCTAGAATTTACAGGCACACAGGATATTTGGCTGTTTGGGATACAACTGAGAATTAGTGGGGCTGGTTTGCTGTCAGTTGGGTAAACCCAAGTTTTACTTGCATGTAACCAGTGCTGATCTTGATTTTGTTTTCTCTAAGGATAAATCACACAGTAATTTTAGATGATCCCTTTGATGATCCACCTGGCTTGTGTGTTCCTGATCGCTCACCAGAACCTACAAAGGAGCAGCTGGATGTGAGTGTTTGTGACAGGGAAAAGTTGGAAGAATAATTGAGTTTATCCCAATTAATGTCCAGAGCAGATTTGGCCAAAATAAGAAATCAGTCTTTAAGATTTTGCCTCTCAAATTTATGTCCTAAAAGAAGTACGCATTTTTTTCATGCAGAAGGTGTTTTTCTACATTGCCAGCTTGAGTTCTGATATGTCAAATGCTGGTCAGTTATTTGGAGCTACTGCAGTGGTTAATCAAATACTTTTCAAATAAGGTTATTGCTTAACCTTTCAAGAGAAGGATGAAAGCATGACTTGGGTGGTCTCCCCTGTGGCTCTGGTGGAGTTATGTTTGAAAGCTGTATTTTAGGTTTCTATTTACAGTGTAGATAAGCAGAACATTCAGAATATTCAATGCAGGTATTACTGGTTTTCCATATACTCTGGTAGAAGACAAAATATAACAAACATTTATTAATATTAAAATGGTTGCTGCTGTTTTCCTTTTAAATGTGAATAGGCTTTGTTTCAGTAGAAGTCATCTTGGTCATTCTTAGAGTTATATGTGTAGGCACACATACTACTGTGGGCTATTTGTTCAAAAAGGAGCAATTTTCTAAAAATTTTCTAAAAAATAATTAGAATTATTAATTTAGTCATAGTTTGCAGTTACAGAATTTGTGTGTGAGATTATTACCTTGTATGGAAACAGTTGTTTCAAGTAATGAATTAATTAACTAGAGAGAATATAGTTTATTTTTAAGCTTACTAGATACAATTACAAGATTGAAATTAGGGTTTTAGAGTATGGGTGCACTGTGGTTTATCTCTGATGTACCTTCAGATATGTTAAGAATAAGGTATTTAGTAGCTCACCGCCAGCAGCATAGAGATGTGAAGACTTGTACTGAGGTTTTTTTTCCCCTCATAGCCTGTCTAAGGATACCCGTTTTAGCACAGAAATGTCTAAGAAAGGCAGCATTCTAGAGATACTGGTGAGGAGAAAAAATTAAACCTCAAGTCCTGTCTCGGTATATATGTATAAAACCAAAATTACTATTGTGCTATGTTCTATTTAATGTCTGGCTAGACCCAACAGATATTTGCAGTGTTCCTTACCTTCATTTGTGGCAGGAGTTTCCTGGATTAGAAATGAGTTGACATTTGTGTGGTGAGATGTTGAATATTAGGTGGGTATATATAAAAGAATTTAGAATACCTCACTGAATATGGTTCAGACTGGTTACAAAAGTTTACAGAAATAGTTCACAGTGCCTGAAATATGAGGATAACATCTTCTGTTTTTTTCTTTTGTTCTAATCTAAGTGGGAAGAGCAGAATGAAAGCCCAGTTCTGCAGACATACAGTGCTTATGCATTTTTCATGTCTTGAGGGGTGAGGGGAGAGGTCATCCAAGTAACAGTTGGAAAGTGAGAAAGAATTTTTGGCCATGGCTTGGTAATAAATAACCTTTTCCTCCATTTTTTAGAGTGGCAGAATAGGAGCAGATGAAGAAATTGATGACATGAAAGGACGGACTGCAGATGAAATAGAGGAAGTTCAGGCAGAAAAAGAAGCAAAAACTCGTGCCATTCTTCTGGAAATGGTGAACATCTTTCTGTATTTACCTTTTAGATCTTGTTCCAGTGTGTGTACATGTTATTAAATCTAGGAGGATGTGTACTACTTACCGTGAAATTAGCTATCTGGTGATGATGTCATGTTTCAGAATCTGCTATTCAATATCTGTTGTACAATGAAAGGATTGAGCATGAGCACTCATGTTGTGGTTTTCTGATAAAACAGGTGATACTTCATTGTCCGAGTGGGCCAGTGGAGGGTTTCTAAAAAGTTGCTAAAAATGCATCCAATTAAAAAATGTAACATACATAGTATGCTGCTGAATACCTGCAGTCCTGGAAAAGGTTTAGCATGTGTGGGAGAGAGCTGAGCTAACTTGTGACAAACTCCTCCCAGTGCACACAGTGGTAAACTCCATAGTAACAAAAATTGTGAATAGACTTTGAAGTCCTTTTTTTTTTAAAGAAAAAAGAAAACTTAAACAAGAATACACACCACTGAAGGATGAGTGAATCAAGTGAATCATCCATCTCACTTCCTTACAACTACCAAATTCAAATTTATGGTGAATAGTTTGCAGCAGAGACTAATTCCAAGATCAAGCCAGACCTGGCCACAATGTTGCAGAAGATTTGTAGGGACAAAAACGGTGCACTTCCACCCTTTAGAACTGTCTGTTTGTTATGCTAAGAGCAGAAAGAGCAAAGTAGAATGTATTTGTGAACTTCCATGAAATCCAGCGGTGGAATTGCAAATAAATAATAAATTTTAGGTTCTATGAACACTTTTTTTGTGACACAAAGTAGGAAAAATGTTTTATTAAGTTTTGATTTTGTGATAGGAATGTGAGATCATGCAAAAGATGTGTTTCCAGTGTACTATGCTGCCTGTAGAGAGCTTTAGGCAGAAGTGATGACTGTCTTCTTTCTGTATCCCAGGTGGGAGACTTACCAGATGCAGACATCAAGCCACCAGAAAATGTGCTGTTTGTTTGTAAACTGAATCCTGTGACCACAGCTGAAGACCTGGAGATAATATTTTCACGATTTGGTCCCATTAAAAGGTAATTATGACAAAAGAGAAAACCTTCTTTGTTGAACCTGAACTTGATTCTTCCCAGTCTGTTCAGGTTTGGCTGTAAAGGTGTCTGGTGTCTCAGGAGATTTATGCTCTGTTTGGATACAGGTCACAACAGTGGGGATACAAAGGCAGATCTAGCTAGATGAGTATCCTGTCCCCAGGAGTGGTTTTAAGGAAAGCCTGAGGAAGTGTAGGAACCAAGAAAGCATATGACACTCCTCCCTGCCCCGCATCCTCTCACTCCTTTCAGCAGTTTTTATGTCAGATGCTCAATGAGCTGGATAGAGTCTCTGGGTTTTTCTTTCCTGTGGTAGTATATGTGGTTTGACATGAAGCACCAAACATCTGTGGCATCTGAGATGTTCCTTGTAAGGTGTTCCTCATTCCTGCTGCCCTTCTCAGTTTTGATCTTGGCTTCTAGGAGTTTCAGCTGATTCCTCCTAGTACTGCTATCAAAAGACAGGATGGGCAATGAAATCTGCTTTCCTACATTCGTCTGTCCTACACCCCAAAGTTATCTTTTCTCCTTGCTAAAAGCACTAACCTACATATTCATGCTTCTTTATAGTAGAAACTTAATTACCTTGTTTCCCTTTTCCTATTCGTTTTCATCTCAAGATGAGAGGACCAGAACTGCACACAGTTTTGAAGAAATTACAGATTTATAGTGGAGCAGTTTTGTTCTCTGTATTACTCTCAGTTCCTTTTCTAGTGTAAAGAAACAGCTATCTTTTCTAACTAAAGCTGTTTTTTCATTTGTTTTTTGGGGTTTTTTTTTACAATATACAGTTAACGTTCAACCCATGCTTATCTTGTTGCATTTACCTACGTCATGAAGCTCATTTGCTGTCTTATTGGTCTTGTAAGGACTTTCTGTGATTTCTTTACCCTTCATTTTTGCTACCTTTAACAACTTAGTATCATCAGCACAATTCAGTACCATCAGCAAGCGTTGAATCAGTTTACTCTTACCTGGTCTTTCCATGTTTATCAGTGCAAAGATGTTCCATATGCCGTTGCTGCTTACTTTCCCCAAAACCCTTTGGTGCAGAAGTTTGTTAGAATTTGCAGAGGGATTTCAAAAGACTTCATGGAATAGATCATCATCATCACCACACATGAGCATATTGGCTCTGTTAGTGCACTTCACTTATGCTTATTCAGCTGGTCTGGAGTAGGCCCTGTGTTTTCAGATGGATGTTAACTCTCTTCTGCTTCTAAACTACACTGTCTCTGTGTGGGTGAAATTGGCATTATGTGCCACTCTTACAACTCCAGCATGATTTCTCTATGACCTGGGGTTTTCTAATTTTTTGTTTCTCTGTCAGAGAATTTTCTGCTGCAAAGAATTCCTATAGCTTGTCTGAGTAGCCTTATGGTCTACTTCTTTTCTTTTTCCTCCTAGCTTTTTTTTTTTTTTCTGCCTTGATCATCTTTTTGATTGTGGATCCTGATTTGTAACTTCCTTTCTGCACGTGGAGGAAGTCTCACATTATTCTCACCTTAATGCCACATATCCTGCCCTTGTTGCCTGTGTGCACTCCTTCAGCATCCTGTAGGCAGAATTTTTATGTTCACTACAAGAGTTGTGTAATACAGATACAATACTATATTTTTCCCATTTTGCACTACTTACTCAATACTTTTAGGCTTATTTTTGCCCAGTGCATGATAAAAAGATGGGCTGCTAAAGAGGAGAAAGTTTGCTTGCTAAGAAGAGAAAGTTTGTCACAGATGTTTGTTTAAACTTTGCTTAAAATGATAGAGAAAACAGAATGTGAAATTTCTTGTCTTGCAATAGTGAAATGCAAAAAATTAAAAACAAACAGTAGTGTTGGAAAATATATTTTGTTTCACTGATTAGAAATTAATCTCTGGTTCTGTGCTTCATGGTAACCACATGTGGGTTTAGTAATTGCTCAGAGCAATGTCTCATGAATTTTTTCTTGCAGTAGGGGGTCTCAGAATCAAGTGTTTTAATACCTTCAAGGTGTTTCAGTTTCGTGGGTTGGGGTTTTTTGGGCTATTTTTTGAACTCTTACTCTCCCTTTTAAGCAGTGCTTTCCTACCCTACATTTTTTGCTCCAGCAGTGTTGACATTTTAATTTCTTACCATTTTTTCAGTTGTGAAGTGATCCGAGACTGGAAGACTGGTGAATCTCTTTGTTATGCTTTCATTGAGTTTGAAAAGGTATGGAGTTTAGTATGAACTGTGTGTAGATCCTGCTTGTAAAAGCCCCTTTTTGGTATATTTCCATTTAGGAAAAACACTGACATCTTTAAGTGTGAAATAGCTAACATTTTCTCTTACTGAGAGAAACTATGACTTAGTTACAGAAGTTGTGGGTCCTAAATGAGGCAAGCATTTAAGTCTTTTGCTGTTTGAGCAGCCAGTACAAAAATGTATTCAGCCTGTCTTGAAACCAGTGGGAGGGGATCAGGCCCTGTTTTTTCCCAGAGCTCGTAAAGACATTCAAGAGTTAAAGAAAGGATTGCTAGGAGCATGCAGCATAAAGAAAGGGTGTATGGAATATAAGATAGATCCATGTGCACAGTAGTTTTCTCTTCTGGGCTTGTAAATGATGCTTGCTGTATCAACACACTGCTCTTACTGTGAGATTGATGGTCATAGTTCTCTTGGTGGTGTGTAGCTTTATATGTGCGGGTATCTCTCATCTGTGAGGAAAACACTTTTCTTTAGCCCACTTATGTAGTTAAAATGGAACTTTTATCAGTTGTCCTATTTTTCATTTTTTTTTCCTGAATGTATGACATATGCCAAACGTGTAGCTGGATTGGCAATTTTTTAAAATAGTGAAATGAACTGAAGAATTTGGAATTGAAATGCTGACATTCAGGCAAAGCATAACTATTTCTTTCGAAATGGTACCATTTAAGAACTGTGGTGCTTGAGGCAATTTTAGAAAGAAATGTATGCCACTAAGCAGCTGAATCTGTGTTTGAGCTCTTCAGTGAACATTCCTATGAAATAATCGTGACTCAAGGTTTTCCTGGTTAATGTCAGGAGGAAGACTGTGAGAAAGCCTACTTCAAAATGGACAACGTGCTGATAGATGACAGACGGATCCATGTGGATTTTAGCCAGTCTGTTGCAAAGATTAAATGGAAGGGAAAAGGTAGGTATATTTGCAATTCTTTGATCCTCATAACTTAATAAGCCATGACTTCTAAACTAAGCATTATATAAAGAGTTAGGAGTTCAAATCATTTCATCTTCAGGCATATAAGTGTTCCTGGTACTGTAATAAATAGAGCAACACAGTTGTTAGCTCTTCCCTTCATTTATTTCATTAGAAGAAGTAGAAGGGTTTCCTGCTGTTACATGAACATTGCATTGCCACTGATTACCTTTTTAGCCAATGTATTTTTGCCATTAAAGCATTTTTTCATCTCAAACTTTGGACGTGGGGTTTTTTTATTTACTTATTAGGAAAATAGTATGGCAATACATTGTTATTTTCTAGTTTCTTTATTCACTGTATGACGGTCAGGTGTATACAAGAAAAAGTCAGTATTCAGGCCAGGGTTTTCTGCTCTTCACCTCCTGTAGATCACACATACTGCATGGCACATTATACGTTACTAAAACCCAATTTCAGATGTTTGAGGATGTTTTGGGAGGAAAAGGATGGTGGAAGAGGTGGATGCAGTGGTTATTTGATTACTGGGGGCATGAGGAAAACACAGGACTTGGAGAGGTGTATGTGCGTTGCATTGGTGACATTCTTATATGTCTTTTTCTAAAAATGCAGTCAGCCCTCAGTTGTTGGCATGCAGTTTCTCCAGGTAGGGTTGTGGCCATGAACACTGAGATACTGGAATTTGTCCTGCACAGAGCTGAGGTGACTCTGTATTCTGTCTATACCAGGTGCTGCAGTCATCCTGTATTGACTGCCTGCGTGGGAAACTTTATCTGAGGTCTAAATTGTCCAAAATACTGGAGAGCTAACTATATTGTCATCTTATCCTTACATGGTACCCAAAAAATGACCTTCCATCCTCGGTAGTGGTTTCTGGCTCAGCCAGAAGTGACTGTTGCAGTTCTAAGCGTGGCCGGGAGAGGGCAGCACGTTGCCGTAGTTTGTTGATCTGTGCGCTGATGCTTCAGTGAATGAATGGAAACTGAAATCTGTCGTGTCCCTCTTTAAATCTAGACGTGAACATTTCTTTTCACAGTTTTCCGTTTGAATTCTTGAGCTGGAGCTGTCTCAGAGGTTTCCCTCAGTGCAGACCAGAGCAAAAAGTCATTTAATAAAGAGTCCGTGAGCTTTCATGGTAACAGAATTTTAAGTAGTGTGATATAGGACCTGTAAGAGAAGTGGGAATAATCCCATTGCTGAATCCTGCTTTGTGATCCTCTTCATGTATTGTCTCCTCTGGGCATGAATAAGGAGAAAGCTGGATGTTGTCTAATGGAATTTGCAAGCAAGAGGACAGAACATCACAACTTGTCCTGCTCTCTTCTCTCTGCTCTGATATGCAGATGTCAGTGTTGTTTCTGGAACTGCATCCTGCTGTGGAGCTCTCTATGGTTATAAAGAGCACCTAAATCATCATCAGAACTTAATGATAGTTGTGAGTCTTGGTTGTGTTTGTGGTTAGAGAAAAATGAATGTATTTTTCTGTGGACAGGTGGGCGGTATACCAAGGAAGATTTCAAGGACTATGAGAAGGAACGTGACAAACCTTCGAAATTTGCTCTGAAAGAAAAGGTAAAACCAAAGCAAGAGTATCCTTTCCTGGTCAAAGATACTTTTTTAATTAAGTAGAGTTTATGAAAACAGCCTGGAAAAAACTTCTTATTTTTAAAGCCTGCCAAGTAGATGTTTCCCTGTTACCTCATATAACCATTTGGGTTTGAGATGGAATTTAATATGTTGTGATTTTCACTTTGATTAATTTAGTCAAATCAAAATATGCTGTTTCACATTTATGTTGTGTGCAGGTAAATAATGTTCCAAGCCCACAGCCCTGGAATGGCATATGACATAACAGAGTTTTTAAGTGGTTTCAGAGGGGACCTTCTGCATCCAAAATGAGACCGTCCTAATAATTAAGTCATTCTCTAAGATTATACTTTGCTTGTGGTAAGCATGAGAGAAAACACCATAGCTTGTTCAGATATCCACAGGTAGAAAAGAAAGGAGAATGCAGCCTGGCTGTACTGTTTGACAGAACAAATTTCAGTCACTGTAGCACGTCTGATTTTTTTCAACGTGTACAGCTGTATTCTGACTCAAATATGCATTAAGTCTTGGTAAACCCTTGTCAGATAATCAGGGATTGGTTTGCTTCCCGAGCTGTTGTGTTCTGCTCCTTATGATATTGGGAAACAGATCTGTCCTTAACCAGCACCATCAGTGCCAAGTATGACCTTGTGCTGGATGAGGATGTAGAAGAGTCTCACACAAGTCAGTCACACTTGGCTAAAAAACAGAAGAAGAAAAAGCACCACCACTCTGAAGATGAAGATGATGACAAGAGGACCAAAAAATCTAAGGTACTTGACTCTTTATGCATTAACTTTATACCTGTTCATTGTTTTCCTCATAAGAGAAGCCAGGAAAAAAGTCTGATATTGAATGAGGACACAGTGTGCAAAGTCCTGTGTAAAATACAGCAGCTGTAAACCTACAGAAGGCTGATGTTAATATTTGATTATGAAAGAGGATTTCCAAATCCTCGTGGACTTTTGAAGCTTGGCACGTCTAGATGGATTTTTGCCAAAACATCCTGAAGAGGCATTGTAGCCTCTCGTAAAGTTGGGGATCTTCAGCACTTTGAACCTGTTGTTCACATATTCCTAGTCATAAAGTAGTAGTCAATCATATTTCATGACTGTAGACTATGTCTCATTTTCTTGCCAGACCATCATATATAGGTTTTTCCTATATGGAGTTGGGAACACAGTCCCTTTACATCATCTTTTTGTATTTGTCCTTAACTGTTTTGGAAGTGTTTGTGTAAAATCTGTGTGTGGGTTTGCTTCCATCTGGAATGTGCAAGCCTATGGTGCTGTGAGGCTGGGGCTGTGGAGACAGCACCAGGAGACAGAAATTCTGTCATTCATTAGTTCCACTGCAGCCTGTCAGGGCAGCATTCCCACATTTCTGTGAACTTGGGATACTCAAGATATGGTGTTCTATGGAAACAAAGTCGGCAGTGAGAAAGTGGAGGGTTAACCACTACTGAAGTGAGTATTAGGAAGAACTGAGCTAAGCTGAAAAAGAAAAAACCAAACCCCAGTATTTTAACAGTGCAAGCTTTATGAGTGAGAACAAAGCTGCCTTCTAGCAGCTTTTTCTGCAGAAAGTGAAAAAGTTTCAGCCACAGCAAATAAGGCTATTGTCCCATCCTGAGTTTTGAGTACCGCAGAAAGTTCTGTGTACACAAAGCATACATGATTCTGTTCTTATACATCACTTCTTGCTGTGATGCTTGAAAATAATTTTTCTCATGAACATCAGCAATTAAAATCTTTCAGTGCCAGCAGAGAGCCCTATTGCTCATTCACGGGCAGTCTTTTTGTCACTGTACTAATTCAGTCAAGAGTCGTTTGAGTGGAGAGGAGGGGATTGTTCAGGTAAGTAAGGTCTTGACTGCAGCATGTGCATACAAGAGGTGTGAACTAATGTTGGTTTAGACTTTCTCTTGTCTGTTTGGCTGATTGAAACTGTTGCTTTAGCCTTCTTCAAACAGGTATTTTTGGTGGTTATACTTGTTCCTGATGGTTTAGGAATTACATCCATGGAACTGTCTGGTCATGCATTATCAGCAGAGAACATTTTAAAGTCATTTAGATGTCCTCACCCTTGCAGGTGGCACAAGTGCTGGCAGCAAGAGGTTGTTAATATCTGTTCTAATTGTTGTAAAGGGATTGTGAGACTTCACAGCACAAAAACATGAATGAGGACTGAGGAATTCCCAGTGTTACTTTCACATTCTGGAATAGAACATATTCTAATGCTTGTCTATGTGATCTCCTCTGTGTTTATGTGTGTCTTTGTGTGATTTAGTCACCTGCTCCTGATGTGGTTTGTTCTCATAGTCTGCTGCTGCTGTGTTCTGGTATCTTCTTTCCCACAGCTTTCTTCTCTCTTAGTCACCTTTACCCATTTTGCTGTAAGTAGTTTTGCTTTCTTACACCCGAAATCACAGATGGAGGCTTAATTCTATTCTCTGATGGCAAGCATCATAGTTCCCTCTTGGAGCTGTGAAAATTAATTTCTGGGAAGAATTTTTCTCTCTGGATTTGAATATTCTCGTTAGTGTGTACTGTACAGTATGCACATACTGAGCAGTATATACTCAGTCTCACAGACTCAATATTTTGGGCATGGCCTCTCTAGTGAAGTCTGCAGCCAGCTTAGGTGACAAATCCTGTTTAGCACGTACAGATTTTTAATTTTTTTTTTTTTTTAATTTTACTATTCATACTTTGGCCATAATATGTGAAACTAAGGAGAAGCAGGCATGTTCCTGAAGTGGAATATATTCAGTGTGAATATTGAGTCCAACACAAAGTATAACAGCCTGGAAACTTTTTAGGAATGGTAGCATTTTTAGTATAGGCAAACAAAGCATTCTTCCTTAACCCTGTTTTGTAAATCACTGAATGTATTTGAGGTAAGAACTTTAAAATACAACAGCACCAGACCTTCCACCTTCCATCAGCCAAAGACCACAGTAGCCGTGCTTCATACAGAACCTTCCACCGTGAGTCCGTAGTGTGGCAGAGATTTTAATTAAGAGAGATATGGAGCTTATAATAGGAAGCTCTGGCAACTGGAACTGCAGTTTGTGCTATCAACTCTAGGTATGACTTGAAGGGGGTTTATTTTCTCAATAGTTTCCATGATGTTGAGTTGTTTTTCTGTTCTCTTGCTGGCGTTACTGTTTTTCTTTAGTATATTTTGACTCATCCTTTTCTTAGTCTGACACTCGTTTCCTGAATCTCTGGCCTCTGTGTTAATGTTTCAAGAACATATTTTTGAGTCTGGTGCTCTTTGAGTTCATTCCAGTGGGTAGAAGAGGTAGGGTACTGTGGCTTGCCTTTGTAAGTAACAGGATGTGGGTCTAGGGCAGGAGGGTGGGCTGCCGTGTGGGTTTGTGAATAGGATTTAGTAGAGTTTTTTTCAGTACAGGACATGCTTCCGCCTGAGATCTGTATTATGACTTTGTTCAACTTCCAATATTATCTGTGTGTTTTCTCTTGGATTTTATATTTTAAGATAACTGGATCTATGAAGTAGTATAGCCTATCCAATAGATTTTTGTGAGACATAGGGACTTCCCAATTTCAGATTTCTGTAGTGCATGGTTTTGGCAGAGGTACTGATTTTTCTGGTTTTAATTTCCTGCTTTTACTTACTGCCTATTGGACACTGTTCCCTTTATATTCAGGGTCAAGTTTTATCAAAATCTACCCCCAGAAAAGGCTCTCTCTATTTGTTTGCTCCTTTTAACCTTTAACTAGTGTGTTTAATGTATGTAAGAGGTGGCATATCCATTCTACTTCGGTGGCCATGATATTTCTAGTTATTTCACCTGGGACTGCTGTTTAGCAAGTTACTACTTTTGACAAAATCAGCCATGAACTTCCAGAAAAGAGTCTTTCCCTCTTTCCTTATTTCCTTCATCATGTGTATTCCAGCACAGTGCTGGATTAAGAATTGGGGTGGTCATCATTACGTATTGACTGATGAGAGGCTGTGATCCTGAATTGGGAAATACAAATTTCAGCAGTAAGAGAGAGCTGTTTTTAAGTATGAATCCTTTTCTTCTTCTTCCAAAACAGTGTGGTTTTGACTTCCAGGCATAAAAATTTGGTTTCAAAATACCATTATTTTTAGTATATTAGTGTGTTTTTAAAATTGACCTTTTTCTATGCCAAAGACTTTAAAATGGAAAATCTTATTTAAGGGGAAATGTAACTTATGCTGGCAAGAAAGAAAGATGCAATTCATTCTATTAATTCAAATTACACTTTTTTTTCTTTACATTGTGATCATATTAGCTACTGTGGTGACTTTGTTGTGTCACTTCCAGACTCATCCTGTACACCTGCACCTTAAATGCTTTTGTGAAGGTCACTGTGGTTGTTTAACTCAATGCTTGTATGACTTCTGCTCCTTTCAGCAAGTTGTCCTTTTCCATGGCATTTAGTGCGGGCTATTTGTCTGTAGTTTGAAATGTTCACTGACCTGTTCCTTGCCCCCACTTGGCCAGTAGCCTTGTCTCCAGTGTTACTTGGAAGATTGTTCAACTGAATGCTGTTCTGTGTTTCTCCTGTTTCTCCGATGTGCTGGGAGGAAACTGCAGCAACAGACCAGTTAGAAGGCACCCATTCACCAAGCTCACCGTTTGGTTTTCTGGCCAATATTTTTTGTCTTGTTCCTGTCTACTCCTCCACCAGCATGTCCATCATCTGATGTTTACTCAGGCCTTGTCACAGAGGTGAAGGGTTTGAAACCTGTTGCCTTTTTCAGACATATGGGGAGTGAGGCGTTTGGGTACAAGAGTAGTATGGCTGTGCATCATTTTGAGAATGGATGGACAAAGCTCTCACAAGTAGCTGGACGCACCACTGAGTCTTTTTGGTGGATCCGGATTTTAAAATCTGTACTGAAATAAAAGTTTGACAGTAAAGATGTGGAATAGGCATTTGGCCACCAGTGAGATTACTGTACCCAGCAGTAGCAGAATGTTTTTGTTGTAGATCAAACCTGTGATTATTTGTGTATCTGTTCATCCAGGGAGTTTATGTTTCTTATTGTAACCCTAGTAATTTCAACATTATTGATGTCATTCTAAAGGTGATGTTTGCTCTGAGAACCACCCTAGGCACTGGCTTTCTGCATAAAATCTCTGCTTACAGTAGTTTTTTCACTGTTCTTTTAAATAAATGAAGTTTGCTTGTTTGTACATAGAGTATAGGTTTTAACCATACAGTTGTGATCCTTAGAAAAATAATATCTGAAATGAGGAAAGAAATACTGTGTGATCTAATGCAGACATTTTTCTTAACTCATATTGATTTGTGCTTAACAGTGTTGTTATTAAGATCCCATAAAATTGAATCTCTCTATTTGCACATAAACTAAAACTAAACTGTCAGGTTGTTCATTTTGCTGAAGCCAAGAATTTAGGCCATTAAGAATTATTACAGGCAGGTCTTAAAATATGTTATGCGTCTGCATAGCACTGGAATGCCTGTGGGGCTTGAACCAAAACTTAAGGAAATATTTGCATTGCTTGGGTAAAAAAATCTGAAATCCAAATCTAGCTTACAGACTTGTTTGATGCTTGTGAAGAGTTTGATAATATCCATCTGAATGGAATCCCTGATATAACCAATTTTTGCTAAAGCTCCTTGGGCAGTACAAGAAGCATGCCTGACAGCCATGCCTTTTTCCATAAACACTGACAGAAACTTACTTGTCAACTTACCTTCTTCAGATGGTTTCAGTGGGGTATTTTTGTGTTACCTTTTTCAAATCATCGTGAATGTGAATCTTTTTAAGGTAGTACCAGCTGCAGCTAAGGAACCAGCCATGCTGGACTTTTCTCTAGCTCCCTTCATGCCTCTGTATGTTTTCCCCTCTTGTTTGTAAGTGCATTTCTGTCCAATTCCTTTGACAGGACTCTGAGCGAAGGCATGAGGAGCGCTGCAGGGAGAGGACCAAGAGTGAGAAGAAGGACAGACACCGGAGCCGCAGCCGTTCTCAGGAGAGAGATTGCACTTACAGCAGACAAAAGGACAAATACAGGGAAGACGTCCGAGTAAGAGACTGGGATAAAAAAGCAGACAGAAGCAGAAGTCCTAAGAAATCAAAAGACAAAGAGAGGTCCAAGTACAGATGAAGGACAAGGAAAAGACAGAGGGGAGCTAAAATAATAAATTCAACTTTTTTCTTTTGTGATAGTGTTTTGTTTTGTTTTGTTTTTTGTAATACTTGCTGTAGTGTCTGACTGCAATATACAGTGAGATTTTATAGCCTGATACCTCTCATTGGAACATGGTCTGCTAATTCTAAAATTCAGGATGAATCACTACAAATTGCTCTGTCCTGGAGTGCCAGTAGCTGTGCCTGGATACAGTATTTCAATTGACTGTGAAGAA
The DNA here is from genome assembly GCA_013399915.1 of Illadopsis cleaveri. Lineage (NCBI taxonomy): Eukaryota > Metazoa > Chordata > Aves > Passeriformes > Timaliidae > Illadopsis > Illadopsis cleaveri. The sequence continues at coordinate 486,314 of VXBB01005456.1, read as the reverse complement.
AGAGAGCCTCTTATTAAGATGATTCTGTGGGAAGGCTGATATTGAAGGAACATAATCAGCTGAAGCTACCCTGTGGCAGAAAATTCTGACTAAGCACCAGGCAGGATGGCTGTAATGTCCAGACCTAAGCTGAGCAGGGATATTGTGGGTATTTAATATAGGAATGTGCTTTCCAGCAGCATCTGCCCTGTCTTTGCTTTGTTAAAAACAAAGCTGGAGTCCAACATCTTTGGTGCTTGTGGTAGTTAGGAAACAGAACAAAAAACTCCGACCTTCCTGTAATGTTGAAAATAACATTGAAAATGTAACAGCAGAAACATCTACTTCACTTTGACATAGCTGAGGCTTGTTTGAAAGGGAATACTTCATGCTTTAGGCTCTTTGTTCATTAGTTGAAAGCTTAGAAACCAACTTCTCAGAGTTTTCTTTTGGATTCCTTTACTTGCAACAGCTTAAAAATGTGATGTAGACTCTTAATTGTTTTGTTCTGTGGATTTTAGTAAGTTTGAGGCCTATTCTGATGTCACACATTACAGTTCCTGTAGTTCTTTGTAGGCTTGAGCTTGAGTCCAAGACTTAAAGTGGACTTGACCAAGTCCAGGAAGTATACTTGGCTAAGAAGATGCCTTTTAATGAATCTCTAATTTTTGTGTCCTTCAAAGCACAGAACTAGAAATCCAGGGCTTCCATAACTGTCTCCTGGCAAAACATTTCTAACTGCCTGAGACCCTGCAGGGGCTGGTGCCTTCCTTGCAGAGTCTGAGCGAGAGCCCTCTGTCCCAGAGGAGAGGTAAACAGGAAGCCTGTTCCTGGAAGTCTCTTGGAGAATCTGAGGACTGCTCACTGTTCCTGTCAAGAAAATTTCTGGCTTCAGTCTGGGCATATGAAGATTCCAAGGAACTGTGCTATCCATATCAGGATATGGTGCCTTTGGAGTAGTGCTGTGGAGGCAGTAGGTTGGCTCGAGCTCTTCCTGCTCTTGGGCTGCTCTGTTAAAGAAACAAAGTTTGTGCTGTCAGGCTGTTCTCAGTCCTACTGTCCTTTTCCACGTGACATTTTTAACTTGCAAAAAGCACTGGCCCAGACTTGACAAGGATGTGGAGATAGTAAAGCAATTGCATTCTTGCTTTCTTTAGGAAATGGCAGTCATAGAAACAAACAAAAGCTTACACTTGGGGAGAATGCTGGATTTTTGCTGAACATCAGAGGTCCTCCTATTAGAGAGTTGTGACTTAACATCACAAAGAGTTTCAGCAGCCATTCCTAGGCTTCAGCTAGCCCTCAACCACCTGTGGGACATACAAAACTTACTGATGTTTAGAAATGAACACCCTATTTCAGGCAAATGTGCTCACTTTTCTGCAGCAGAAATGGCTTTTCTTTGCAACAGGTAAATGCTTAAGAACTGGAAATTTAAATGAGTGGTGAACAGAAGTAAATAGACCTTGTTGGCCAAAGAATCTTCAGAATAAAGGGTTAAAAAATCAGTACATCCAAAGGTTTCAAGTTTCTGATTTTCAATATGCCTTGGTGCTGTTAAATATACACAGTATCTTCAGATTAGCAAAATCAGCTCTTTATGTTTTTTAAGAGAAAGCTTTCAAATGTAGATGTTCAAAAATAAGGTGATATTAATAATAGGTGAATAAATGACAGTTTAAAAGCTCCCAATACGGAGGCAAGTAGTTAATTTTAGGGCTGCATTTCTAGGCCAGTCTGCTGACAGTGGAGAGATCACAGTTCACAGTTCACCTGGCACGTGGATGGCCGAGCACTCTGGGTTAGATGGGATTTGCTCCTCCGGTCATGGGAAATTATTGTTGTGTACATGTGGTTCTTCTGGAAATGTCACAAACAAGCTGTATGGCCAGCTGAAACCACAAACATTTCCTGCTGCTCCTGTCCAGCCAGAGGTGTCGGTGTGGACAGGACATTCTGGGAGTTGAAGAGTTGACTTATTTTAATCTAATGAGAAGTCACACTTCCCTGTCCTTTCGTCATACATTAGTGCTGTCTCCAACCTCAGTTTCAGGATTGACCTTTGGTGCTTGTGATAGTTAAAAAATAGAACAAAAAACCCCACCTTCTGCTATAATGTTGAAAATAGCATTGAAAATGTAGCAGTAGCATCAACTTCTTCACTTTGACTTAGCTGATGCCTATTTGAAGGGAAACGCCTCATGCTTTAGGCTCTTTGTTCAGTGGTTGAAGGCTTAAAACCCAGCTCCTCAGTTTTCTGTTAGATTCCTTTTCCTGCAACAGCTTAAAAATGTGATGTAGACTCTAAATTGGTTTATTCTGTGGATTGAAGTTTGAGACCTATTTTGCTTTCATGTGTTGTACTTTCTTTAGTTCTCTGTAGATATCTTGAGCTTGAGTTGTAGAGTGCTATAGGCATATGGGAGAAGAGTAGGTTGCAACAGAGATCTCTCTCTAATCCCAGGGACATCACAGAAGTCAGTTCAAGTAGCATAAACCTTGTGTCCAGGTGGTTGGCATTGTAGGATGGGAGTTACCCAAACCCAGTCATCGTTACCTTGTACTCTCTGGAGGTAAAGCTCTACCTGCTTCCTTCCACTTGTCAAAAAAACACCCAACCCTAACAACCACACAAACAAACCAAACCAAATTCTCCCCCACCCCCCCTCATCTGTTAGTTATTTGGACAAGCATTTTAAAATTTTCAAGAAGTTTTGAACAATTTCTGATTCTGTTGCTGCTGTTACCTTTGTCCCTCTCGCCCTCCTGTAGCCTGATCCTTTTCATGTAAAATTTGTACGTTATTGGCAACAGGATTACAAGTTTTGCTTGTGAGCTTCCTGGAGCATGGGTAGTGTCTCTCGATTTCTATCAATCACCTGTTGCATACAGAGGAAGCACAAGCAATGTGAAAAATGTTAAATTACAGTCAGATTTATGTAAATACTTGCTACAGGGCAGTATTCTTGTGTAAAATGCTTGGTCTGGCCACTGATGGAATGTGCTTTTTCACAGTGAGCAAGCCAGTATCACTTTGGTTAAATGTGATAGCTATGTTAAAAGGTACCAGAAAACTGCCTGTAGGTTTAGGTCTTATGAGCTTACAATAAATCATTGAAGCTGAAAGGCAGTTCCAAGAGCCTTCTGAAATCTTAACCGGAACGGCAGTAAACTTTTCAACTTGAAACTTGTTTGGGACTTTTGGATTGTAAAAGGTACTTTTTTTTTTTTTTAAGCCCAGTGGAAAACAACTTGAGTCATAGCAGTATCTTGTTATCTAAAAGGAGGAAAAATAGATATTTTAGGCAAAACCAAATAAGGATCCTGCTACATCAGACGTTATGGATGGGATTGAAATTTTCCAAGAAGTTACCATTGTCATGTTATTGAAATTGGTTTTGCTGTTTTTTGTTCTCCTTGTTCTTTGGTCAGATGGAGTGCTTGCTACAGTGGCATAGTTTTGGGGAAATAGGAAATGTGGTCATTGTGACAAGCATGTAGGAATACCTCTTCTGAAGACAGTGGCTTTCTACCAGTCTGAATACAGGATTGCCTGTCAGTAACTGAGCTGGTACTCTACTAGGACCTGCTAAGTTAGTGATGTAGGCTTTTGGGGTGAACACCTGTTGCAAAGTCAAAATTTTCAGTGTCTCCAACAGGGAAAGAATTTCACTGGCAGAAAACATCCAGATTTTGCCTAATAATAAAAAATTATAATTAAAATCAGGAGTGTAGCTTATACTACAGTATAAGTAGCTTATACTAAGCTAAGAGTAGCTTATACTGTTGAGAGAGCTTGGCTTGAGGGTCTGACCTGAGCCTTCCTGAAGGGAGTAGGGAAATACTCTCACTTGAGACAGGATGGAGACTGTATTAGTTCCACAACTATTAAAAATATTCCTGGCAACAGACCTACATTTGATTTAGCACTTGCTTTATTCTGACTGTGTTCTGCTGGTTAGGGACTAAAGAATTTTCACTGTGTTACTAAGGCCATATGTGGTTGTTTGGTAAGACAGCAGGTGAACTTTTCAGATGAGGAAGAGAGTGATAATGCTTTTCTGTTGCGCTGATGCAATACTGACTGTTTCCTTTAGCAAAGCAAATATCTCACTGAGGTGTGTAGACCAAAACACCTGGTGTTCCACAGAACCAGTTTCCAAAGTGTTTTTTCTGTGCAGGAGTCTAACACCATCAGGAAAATGGCTTAGCACAGGGAGCCTTCTTGAATGTCATGCTTGGTCTTTCTCCATAGCATCCAGGAGCTGCTGCAGCAAGGCTGCCCCCTTTTGAGGTTAGTAGTGATTCTTTCTGGTGAAGGTCTAGTTTCACAAACCAGTAAATCCTCAGTCCTCAGCACTGAAACATCCATTAGTGGGGAGATCTTCCCCTCTGAAAACATCTCCTGCTGCAGCTCTTTCCCTCTTGAACGTAACAATGGCCTTGAGCAGCAATAAATCTGTGCTGGGAAAACTCAGCATGTTTATCAGCACAAGGGAGCACAGCAGAGAAAGGAAATGTCTATGAAACCACAGCCTTTGGTGCTCAAAGGTGTGTCTGTGCTGGTGAGTGAAAGGGTGTGAGGCCATCTGGAAAGTTAAATGAGCTCCTTTATTTCTCATGGTCTTTCTGGTCGCTGGTGATCACCAGGGTAAACAGGTTTCAGGAGTTGGCTAAGGGTCTTCCTGGCTGCCTACGATTTGAATGATGTTCAAGTCTTTTTTGATCATGGCTTTTTACGGTAGATGGGCATAGTAATCTCAATAGAAATGAAATTCCTTTTATTTAATTGAGTTCTCTTTTTATAAGCTCTGGTTTGTTCCTATTTAGGTAGTAAAAGCCCCATTTTACTGAGAAGTAGGGGTTAAAATAACACTATACCATGCCTGCCTGTGTTATAAATAATGCAGCAACTTTCTCTTTCTAGTAGTACTACTACATGGTGGTCCTGTGATGAGGTGTGTGGCATTGTGAAAGTAGAAATGGAGCAGAGATCCCTCCTCTCTGGGGATGTTTGGAGTTTAGGTTGAACTTGATGATCTCAAAGGTCTTTTCCAACCTAGTTCATTCTGTGAGTCTGAGTCCAAGGAGTGAGGAGTCAAAGGTTGTGGCTGTTCTGCTCTCACAGCTGTTTGGGGCAGCAGGGAACTAACATGTTTCTTTAGTTGTGGCCCCAGGAACACTTCCTGTTTCTGTAGCCTTAGCCTGCCCAGCTTTGTGGATTAGAGAAAGTATTGTGCTGGAGGTAGGACAAAGGATGTTGTGAGCTGCCCCTTCATCCTGTGACTGCCTGGGCACTGCTTTCACAGCAGCAGGGCATCCTGGCTCCCAAAGTGTTTCCAGGAGTCTGGGTGTGATGTAAAAGTGTAACCATCACTTGGAAAAAGTGATGATGAGGCTTGCAACAACCAGCAAACACTCTTTGCATTAAACAGGATACCACAACAAAGGGTTTGGTCACCCTGCTTACTCCCACAGAACATGCAGGTAATGGGATTTTTGACTGGGAAAGGTCAGCCCTGCTCTGGTGTGTTGACTTGTGACAGTGGCAGAGGTTCTCTCCTTCCACACGGGGCACCCCAGTCGTCCCTTGGGGCAGAGGGTACTGCACATGCAAGAGCTGTCTCAAGCATCCAAAAGGTCCCAGAGGTTAACCCCTCCTAGAGTCTCCAACCCTTCCCACTGCCTAAAATTGGATTTGGGGTGTAGTTCTTCGCAAAAAGGTAAGGAAAAAGCAGAGGAAAACCTCAGGTTTCCATGAAGAAGTGCTTGTCAGATGTGGCTGTGGATAGGCTGAGCATCTCTGAAGCAGCCTTTCAATTGAGGCACCAGCAGGCTGGAGGGCATTTTTTGGGTTTTGATGTTTCATTGTAGTGTCCCAGACCAGGTTCCTTCAGACATGGAAGTGTTTGAATGAGGCTTTGCAATACTGGATGCTAAGGAAAATGTTGATTTTTTAAAGTATTTTTTTCCACGTTTCCCCAGAGGTCAGGAATTTGCCAGATGCATGGGAATGAGACTATGCTAACTTGGTACAGCAACCCTGGTGGAAAATTTTTCACTTGACCCAGAATTCATATGCTATTTTCTCACTGACCAATGTTCTGCATCCCTGCCAGTGTGACTTTGACTAATCTTTGCCTGTGACTCAGAACAGATGTGTTGGGAACCTCTTTTATTTCTTTTTTCCTTCTGAAAAATGAAGTGAAAGTTTATCAAAAGTTATGGTTATATGAGAGCTTGGCCAACCAAATGAGGAAGTAACACCTTCCTATAAAAAGAGTTCTGCCCACTGCACTTATTTGCTCTCAGCTGACATCAGCCTTCCCTCTAAATACGAGCTGGTGACTTCCTTGTGAGCCTGGTACTGCTCTGAATCCAGCTTCTGGCTGGAGGATGGTGGGAAGACGCTGCTGGGTCACAGAAAGAACAGCTGCCAGGTAAGGTGCAGAGCAAGAGAGGGTACCTCTGAGCACCTGGGGAGTTTGGCTTTATTATTTTTAGCAAACAGATAAGGGAAGGTAGGGAAGGAAAAAGTAAATCTTTTCTTACTCATCAAGACAAGAAATGACTGCTATGAAGAGTTTATGTGCATGTCTGATTTGTGAAAATAAAAATTCTTATTTTTCTGAAGGTAGAGCAGCCCATCTGCTTTTGGGGAGACATCACATGGCAGGGCTCCAATGGGCTACCAGTCTTGGGTGGTTTGCAGTGTTATTCTCGGGGTGAAGGAGAACGAGGGCTGAAGTGCTGCAGCCCTGAGGTATGACGGGCAACACTGCAGTGGCAGGGAGCAGTAGCTGTGCTCCTTGTGCTGCTCAGTGTACACATGAACTTTAGAGAAGACCTAAACCTGCTCTGCCTTCACCACTGCCAGGTCTGTCTGGGGCTGTGTCCCCTCTGGCTGTGCTTGGGCAGAATGGGCCTTTGGGGGGGCTTTGAGGAGTCTTAACTCCCTCTGAGTCAAACTGGTCCTTACTGTGGTTCTGTGGCCTGAGGCTGCTGGAGGTGCTGCTCTGACTGGTCAGAAGGACAAGGAAAAATTAAAGTCATTGAAGATGTAGTAGTTACCACCACTTCTTTGGAAAAGTGTTCTCAATTATAATTTTCTAATCTTAAAAGTCTGTTAAAATATACCAAAGGCAGAAAACCATAAGAGGTCTTTAGAATTTTTGGTCAAGAGTACTCATTGAAATACTAACATTCTAAAATGTTAAGATTGAAATAGAATTTTGGAAATCTGACTGAAGCCATTTCTTCTGTGTGTGTGTGTATCTGTAAGAGGAGTCACACCACCACAGAAAGAGTGCTTTTTAAGCTAGAACATAGCATGGGCACACCATTATATGTGGATAAATTATTCTACGAAATTAGAAGACTTTGGCATTCAGTGGCGTGAAGAAAAAAAAACAGCTGCCAGTGAGATCAGCTGAGATGAAAGGAGGAAAGTGGCAGGAGGAAATCTAAGTAGTTTGCAAATGAAGGTCATAAAGTTTATAAATGGAATTTCCTAACCTGTTTGGGAGAGCAAAAGCTGGACTCTGTGATACCCAATTTCTCCTCTTGTCATGTCTTTTGTGCTGGTTATAAGCAGCCAGCTGACCTGCTGTGCTTGGGCACACTCCTGACTGTTTACTAATGTAAGCTGGGGATTTTATTGCCCTTTAATTCCCCCTTGAGAAGGGTGACCTCAGTGTTTCCTGTGACCAAGGTTTCCATCTCAGTTTTTCCAAATTGTTTTCTCCGTGGTAAAAACCCTGCAGTGACTGTATCACCCATTTTTAATGTGTGGCCACACTGCAGCAGAAATCCTGCAGTTAACTTTGCAGAATTACCATATTGCTGGTGATGGCTGATACTGTATCACATAACTCCAGGCAGCCATCCAGAGCTCAGTGTTTCCCATGCTTACCAAGCCAAAGGGATTCACTGATTGCACAGAAGGACCAAGCCTTGCAAAAGAAGCAAAGGGTGCAGACATGGACCACAGGGCTTGGTGCTGCCTGGGATGGAGCTAGAAAAGTGTTGTGGTGAACAACTTTCATCCAGCACCTGCTCATGTGTGCTGGAGGCTGTGAGATGGACGTGGCCTCTGCCCCCTTTGCAGCTGGAAAGATCTCTGGTAAAACTCTGAAGGATTAAATCAAACCTAATTTCAGGTGAAATCTAGGACAAATGTCCATGCAACACAATGTGATGCTACTGTGAGAAATTGTTATGATAGTAAAAGGAAAGGGGGCAAAAAAAAGGAAAAAAATAAAAAAGAAAAAGCATCGGAGTAGACAGAAGTACAGGTTTGAAAACAATAGTAATGGCTATTAAAATACATGGTAAATATTTTCTTTTCAACCTGGAGACAGATATTAAGAAAAGTTTTAATTAACAATAATTTATTTTTAAACGTCTAGGCATTAAAAAAAGAAATCAAGTAGTACACTTTAAGTGTTTGGAGCTACTGATTGCATACCTGGAAGCAGGTTTTACTGTGATGCTAGCCCAGAGGTGACTACTTCTGCTTTATTTGGTTACATCAATGTATTTCAGCTCAGACAGTAGCTGTTTCAAAGATGAGAAAACATTTCAGTACTAAAAAAGCGGGCAAATATATTTTTATCTTTAGTCAATGAATTAAAACCAAGGATTAGATGTAAAAATGGTTACAGAGTGTGCTGTGAGGAAAACAGTCACTGACTAAGCAATGCTTTAGTTTAGATGGAAAAATACACATGGTAACTGTTTTACCCTCACAGTTATGACATATTTAAGGTATGCTTTTTTTAATTGATGCTGTTTTTTCATTTTTAACTGAGTTCCAGATTTCCCCCAGAGAATATCTGAAATTTATAAAACTATATGGAAAAGTAAAGGTCAAAGTTTCACAAAGTGAGGTCATAACTAATTATCATGTTTTCCTGCTGAACTACTCAGTTTTAAATTAACTGAACCCAGCATGGATTTCTTCCCCACAGCCTGAAAGGGTTTTTATGCCTTGGGGAGGAGCTTCACTGTGAATCCTCTCCCAGCTGCTTGTTTCCAGTACCTCCATGTGGCCTTCTTCCACATGGTTTCAGCTTCTGGCTCCTGGGGTGGCCACTGCTGGGCAGGGAGTGGCTGGCGGGCTGGGAAGGGGAGCTGGTGGGTAGGATGTGGTTCTGGCTCTGGGCTTGGCATGGAGGTGGTTGTTTTGTCGGTGACTTCTGCATCTGACCTCAATCAGCAAAGGGAAGAGGGCCACCCTCACATCCCTCGTGTGGGTAGAAGAACCAGCCATGGCTTTTAACCAGGTAGCACCAATAATTGCAGTGATGTGGCAACAGATGCTTCAGTGCAAGCAAGCCAACAGTGACTGAAGGTGTTTGGCTTGATGGATGAGTGTCACCATGTGTGTTCTCCTGTGTCATGCTTGTTGGGCTTAGGCAGCTCTGGGTATTGCTGACTATGCTTCCCATCATCTTCATTCATTGGATAGACCAGAAATGTATGTGGTGCAGTTCTGGAGAATATGAAGTAGCTTTTTTCCACTTTTGCACACTAATTTCTGAATTACCTTGACAATAAACATAAATGAAATTGAAACTGCTTTCTGAATCACCTGCTTCGAAACACTGTCCTGACAGCTTTCAAAAAAACAAGCTGCTTCTCTGAAAATAGAAGCCCTCACTGAAATAGCAAGTAACAGGAAAAGAGTAGTCAGGCATCATTAGAACTGATGAGTGACAGAATTTCAGAATTTATGTCTGTATACGCACAGACAGACACACAGTAGGAAAGATAAAACTATTAAAAAAAATCCGTTTCCAGGTACTTTGTAAACAGCCTGTTTCCTTAAATCACTGGATAAAATTTACTATACTTGTTAAGTTGCTATGGCATCTGAGCCCATCCCGTAAAATTTGACAGATATTTATCTCGGGCTGACAAACCACACAGCAGATTGAAAATCCCCTTTGTGTCATTTCCTGTGAGATAATTCTGAAGAACCAGCTCACGCATGCAGCCTCTGCATGCAGGCAGCCTGGCATGGCTCACCAAGAAAGGTGACACCTGTCTGACATAATGCTTGGAGAGTGACGAACATTGCATGGGACACTCTGGTGCTTTTATAATTAAGAGCAGACCAGAAAAATGCTTTAAGGCTTAGAGAAGACTGGACAGTCTCCTCAGAGAGAAGACAGCTAATCTCTGGTCTCTGCTGTGCACTGGGTAAGGAACTGAGATGATTGCATGTCCTTCCTTAATGCTTGTGTTTTGTTGTTGCTAATCTTTCCCTCCCTAAAGCTGATGCCTGTGGGACACATCTGGGAAGACAGGATCATCAGGTTTAAAGGAACGTAAATGCCTGATGAAATGGCACTGGCCAGTTCAATTTCTAGCAAAGCAGCACCACCACACTCCAGAAAAGTTTCTGCAGCAGGGGTGGAAGTGCACCAGAGCAAGATGGATTTTTTCTGCAAGCTGGGCTATGGTAAGCAGGATATCTGCAAAGTGCTGGAGAACCTGGGCCAGGAGGCCCTGGACGATGATGTGCTGAAGGAGCTGATTCGGATGGGGAGCAAACCTCAGGCTCTGGAAAACCAGGCTCAGCCTTCCCAGCTCAAGCTGGTTGCCCGTGGATCGTGTGGCACCACCCCGGGGTTGAAGTGGCTTGGAGAAGATGGAAGTGATTCCTCTGATTCCTTGAGACCCATCGTGATCGATGGCAGCAACGTTGCAATGAGGTAAGCTCTGCTGACTGAAAGGCATCTCTCTGCCTCTGAAGCTTTTGAATTTTAAAACTGGTGGCTGGAAGTGTGTTTTTCCTTCAGGTGAGAGGTGCATTGATGCATTTGATGTATGAACAATTGCTTTTTTCTGTTCTTTGGCTGATGCACAGCTTTTAAGGACCTGCTGTCTTGATGCCCATGAATATGCACATCACATGCAATTACTGGCTCACTCTGCATTCTGAACTTTTATATGGCAATCTCTGTCCACTGTTTGTGGCAGTGTCTCTCCCTTTGCGCTCACCATTATATTGCCCCCCTTATGGGCACCTAGGATTTCTAAACCTGAGATGTTTCCAGAGAAAATCTGATGAACAGATAGACTACCCAACTAATCTAAGGAGAGGGGAAATAAAGTCAGGTGGTTGTGGTTTCTAAAAATATCACAGTTGTACTGCTTTGACTTGCGAGTAAACTTCAAAAATGTTTCCAGCTTGTATAATTTTTTGTCGGTTTTCAATTTGGCTTCTGTTTTAGGGAAATATCAAGGATTTGATAGTTGACTTGTATTGAATAGATTCCTTTCCTCCTTAGTCTTTCTGTTTCTGGGAAATGTCACATCAACTCATGCTGGCCAATTACATTTCCTGAGAAGTGCTGTGGCACTGTGAAAGCACTCTTACAGATGGAGAGCCTGGCATGTCCCTGTGGATGGGATGTCCAAAGACAGAATTGGGTTGGCCTCTGTTTATCCAAGCAATACAGAGCCAAATGTCCAGGATGCACTGGCTATCCATCTGCATTCTCTGTTAACTTCTCTGTCCACTCAGCAGGGCCAAGCCCATCCCTGCAGGCTGGGACAGGGCAAAGGAAGGCTTCCTCCTTCTGTTTGCTGTCCTGTGGGATGAGATGAGACCATATCCCCTCTGGTTAGAGAGAAAAGTGGCCAAGCACATCCAGAGCAACTGGAGACTAAGCAAATTATGCCATCTTGTGAGTGAAGGGAGGAATCCCAGCCAAAACCAAGAGGTTCCCTGCCCACGGCAGCTCACAAGGAGTGGGAAATACACAACAGAACAAACTTGTTTGGCCTTGTCTGGGCCATGAGCTTGGTAGCCAGGTATTAGGATCTCCTGCCCTGCTTTGCCTCTTCACCCAAGCCCCTCCTCAGGGTGTCTTTCTTGCCTCTCTGCAAAAGAACTGAGCAGCCACTCAGGCAGTGTGACTGAGCTGATCACTCACCCTTTCATTGTGCCGGGTCAATATTACCCATGATGTGCCATGGGCTCTGTTCTCAGCTCTCCTGGCACAGCAGCTTTAAGTTTCAGAAAGGCAAAAGTTTTATAGCTCTTCTCAGACATCCCAGCCTCTGTCTAGATAATGATTGTGTGGATGATGGAGGAGACTATTGAGCTTGTCAGTTCAGCTGGTACTGAAAAGGCGCAGCCTGGAAGGAGCAGCTTTCCTCTCCTGGATGCCTTTCCAAGTAGTGCTGAATGGCATTTGCTTTGGCTGATGGGGTAGGCCTGGTCAGTGCTTTCAGTATCTTTGCTTTAATTTTTCTGTTTTGCTGCTGTCAGACAGAGAAGAACTGTTTGCAGATGTCAGAAGAAAGGGATGTTAGATTCCCTTGCTGGGGAAAATTCCACCATCATCAATACCAACAACCATAAAAGTGCAGCATAAGCAGCACTTTGGGAATGAAACAACCAAGAAGTTAGGGCTTCAAGTGGCAGCTGTCTGTGTGGAGAAAAATATCTTGAGCATTTATATTTACATCTTAGGATTGGTATTTCTGGAGCATTTCAGAGTTGGCATTGAAGGCCCACTGTAGAGTCCAAGCTTTTGAGAAGGATGTATGTGCCCCAGGGTAATAAAGCACCTGACTCAGCAGTCTCCAACCATCAGTCAGCCTACCCAGAGAAGCTGAATGGAAAATAACCTTACCTTCAGCCAGTCTCACTCATCAAACCTCTCAGGGCACTTTGCATTTCCATCAGATGTAATGAGACATTTTGCCCCCGCCAGCTTATCCATAGGAAGTTTAGCAAAGCTGGTGGAAAAAATACATGGAATTGTGTTAATAGGAAAAAGGATGTGTCATAACCATATTCACTGCACAGCGAAGAGGCTGCTGTCTCCTCTAATGCTTGCACTTACACCTAGTTTTAAAGCTGTGGTAGCTACAGAGGGCTATTCCAAGGCCTTTCTGACAAAGCTTTGGTGGATGCTGTGTCATGACCAGGTGGAGATGGAACCATTTGCAGTTTTCACAAGAAGTTGGTTTGACTAAACTTCCTCTCAAAGGAGTTGGAATGGCGCAATTTAAAAAGGATTTGCTGCATGCTAATGATGGATTAACTGCTGGAGTCACAAAGATGCCAAATTGCTGCTTCCTTTTCTGAGAGATGGGCCCTGCTTTGAGTCTGTGACCCAAGTGCAGTGTACCCTGTTTCTGGCAGGAGGGAGAGATGAGACTGAGTTATGACAGATCATGGATGGTTTATGCTCCACGGACTCTGTGGTTGCGTGGGAAAGGTGACTGACAGGAGCCAGTCTGTGCCCAGACAGGGAGGATGGAAAGCTCTGCTCCATTGCACAGAGTCCCTGGTGTTTGTTGTGGATGTGCAGCCCCCCAACACATGTACAGACTCATTCAGATGGCCCCCAGGTCTGGCTGTAGCAGTGTAGCAGCAGCTGGATTAGGTGGTAATGCTGAGGAGCAGTTCCAGGTGCTTCACCTTCCTTGTTCCACTCAGCCTTTTGGCTGACCCCCTTGTGCTTGAGTACTTTACTTCCTGCACTGGGGTACACCTAGCACTGCCTTCCTAAAGCTTACAGAATTATATATACAGGTTGTCAATATTTAAGAAACTTGTTACTGAGCTTTGTTGGAGTCATGGCATCAAAGATGTACCTGGATTGCCTTTTAAAAGCAGTTATCTGAAAAAGTCACCCAAACTTCCAATTCAACAGTCCAGGTAATGTTATGAATGTCCTGGGAAGATCCTATCCTTTAAAACCAAATAAAACAGCTGTTCTAAAATGGAGATGAGATGTGTCAAGCACTTCAGACCATTTGTTATTGCTAAGGGTTTTAAATTACTTCCTATTGCCTTGGTAACTCTTAATAGGCAACCAGGTTTCTTCCTACAAATTGTGCTATTTTTTCATCTGTAGTCACCATTTCAGGACAGAAACTTTTATTGGGTATAAAATGGAGCTTTGGTTATGAGGCTGGTGTAGACATATCCTAGAGATGAATCCCTGGGGGGTTGTGGTGGGAGACTCATTTAAGGCTCTGGCATCACCCTTGCCTGGTGTGTCAGTGCAGGTGGGTGCAGCAGCCAAGAGAGTCACTCACAAGGGCTTTTTGCAGAGGGGAAAGCCTGAATGAGACTGGCAATGCTATGCAGAAAGGTCAAAGTACAAGGGTGAGCATTCTGTAGATGCTGTGAAGGCATGTATCCATTTAGGACTTTGTGTACAGTTTATTTTAGTCTCCTTGTGCAGAGGTAGTTAACAGACTACCTTCCTTTACACATACACAGCATTGTAATCAAATTTTAGATAAGTGAATGCCAAGCAGGAGGAACTCTCAGGGAAGGTGAGACACTTAGAAGGATGTCACCCCTAGTTGTTTTCCTTGAGGTTATTTCTTGTCTTATGCTGCATATTGAATTCTTCAGAACCCACTTTGCTGGCACTTCTAGAACACTTGTGTTAGGGCTTTCCTACCTCTCTGTGCAATGAAGAAAATATCCATCAACTAGAACAAGATAAAAGCAGGCCTGAATTGCCTGTGGCCATCTCCACTGATGTCTTGTCCCTTTTTTAGTTCTGTGTATTTCCTATCCTGCCTCTCACAGTTTTTCTTCCCTGGTATTTTGTCTCATGTTTCCAAAAAAGATCACCAGTGGAGTGCCCTGTAATCACACCTGCAGCCACTTCAGCTATTAAAATCTCTAACGGCCCTGTTACCACAGAAGAAAATTCCCACATTTTGTTTTTCAAAGGAGAGCCTTATGGGTTTCTCCTTGTGCAGGAAGAAACTCTCACTCCTCAAACCTTTTTTGGACAAGGCATGTGAAGGTTTTGACAAGGCCTAAGATCTTGCTGGTATTTTAGAACTTAAGTCCATCCAGATACAGCTGGAAGGAATAGGCTTGGGTAACAGAAATGGGGGATAGGATACCTCTGTTTTTAAGTATCCAAACTATTTCAGATAAATCTTTGGCTCTGCTGGAGGGGGTGTTTGGATCTGTCCCACCAGGACACCCTGCCAGGTTGTTTCTTGGAAACTGGTGAATGACACAAAAGCTGTTTATTTTGCCTTTTCATTACTGGCTCAGTTAAAGAGAACTCCAAGCTTCATAGAAGTTTTGCCTCATCATCCTCTCTCTTTCTTTATAGTCATGGAAACAAGGAGGTGTTCTCCTGCTGGGGGATCCAGCTGGCAGTGGATTGGTTTCGAGAGAGGGGGCACACTTACATCAAGGTTTTTGTCCCACTCTGGAGAAAGGAACCTCCTCGACAAGACAGCCCCATTGCAGGTGGGTCACCATCCATTTGGCAACCATTAGGAGCAGTTTGGAGACAGAGGGGGTGTAGAGAACCCGGGACAGTATTTTTTTTTCCCTGTAAAAACAAACACAGTGCAAGTTGTGTATCAGGCTTCCCTCACTTAAATGAGTCATTAATTCATTGCCCCATTCAGTGCTCCTGGCCAGCAGCTAAATCTGCTTACAAGGCTTTGTTACACTGCTTTAAACCTTCTGCTTAACAAGCACAAGGTGCTGCCAAACTGAGTTAAGAAGGAGTTTGTCAGCTTGCAGTGACTCTATGGAGCTTTTGAGGCGCGCCAGGAGACGGTGATGTTCATTACTGAATGACTATTATCTGTCAGCCTGTTACCCAACACAGAGCTGGTTCCTGGGTTGCCCTTTCAGGAGAAGAAAAGGCATCAGCAGAAGTCTGTGGTGGGGACTAAGACTCAGTTTGTCTGGAAATTGATCAGCAAGGTTTGTGTCAGCAGCTTTGTGTCTGCAGATGAGGGAGATTTGCCTTCCTGCAGAGAAGGAATGGCAAGAGGTCAGTGTCCTCAGCAGCAGCAAAAGAAGTTTATTTATGTATTTTATCACACACATTTTATCTCCAGGTAAAGCTTAGGGCTGCTTATGAGCCTTCTGGCATCAGCAGGGTAAAAAGGGCACTGCAGGGATTCAGTATCAGACTCTGGCGTAGAATTCGAGGCATTCTTTTACAGATAAGACTTTAAAGTCAAAAAAGGATGTCTCAAAATTTACAAGTTGATGTTTTTGTAAAAGACCTAATTTTCAAGTTTCCAAATAACCACCAGATATCACTGCATCTTAAAACTGCACCATGAGTTTCCTAAAGTGCTGAAATATCTTTAGATTCCTGTAGGTTTCTAGCAGATGATTGAGACCTGGTCAATATTAATTAGTTCCTTTTTTATTTTTTGCTTCCCTCATCTACTTCTGCCAATCCCCCCACCAGATCAGCACATTCTTGGGGAGCTGGAAAAGCAATCTGTCCTGGTCTACACACCCTCTCGGAAGGTGAAAGGCAAGAGGGTGGTTTGCTACGATGATCGCTACATAGTGAAAGTTGCTTATGAGAAAGACGGAGTCATTGTTTCCAATGACCACTACCGGGATCTGCAAAATGAAAACCCCGAGTGGAAATGGTTTATTGAGCAGAGACTACTCATGTACTCTTTTGTCAGTAACAGGTAAGAGATGGATGGTGTTACTGAATCTAGAATTTAAACATTATGGGCCAAGTCAGCTCCAGCATCAGAGTACCTCCCATGAGAAGCAGAACACATGAGCCTTTTTATAACAGGAATTTACTGCAGCTTTTCTTATCTTGTTTCATGAGTTTCCTACTCTCTTAACTTTGGTCTTAAAACCTCTCATGTCACTTTTCTATGAACCTTTCTATTTGAATGGCAGCATTAGTGACCAGCTTTGCTTCTTTCCAATCCAATTTGTGATGTTAAACCAAGGGTTGGTATCTTTTAATTTCTATTTCCTGTAAGAAGCAGAATTAAATTAATGAGGGGAGGCTGGCTGGCAGTATTTTTAATACACGACAAAATAGGACTTTTCCCTGTGTTTCTGCAATCATAGCTTGCTAGAAGAGACAAGAATCTGGTCTCTCTGGCTCTTCATCATCTCTGTTGAGACAAACTTTTCATTCAGGCACTGGCACCATGCCTGTGAGGCTGAGCTGAGTGCTCCTCAGTCTGTTCATACTAACCTCTCTTCTCTCCTGAGCTTCCTAATAGCTGAGGTGTCCAGGGGAAGTGCACTTCACTGAGACATCCAGTGTGCACAGGCATGTGCTTACATGCATGACTTTTTTAACTTTTCCAGGTTTATGCCTCCCGATGATCCATTAGGCCGGCATGGACCCACCTTAAGTAACTTCCTCAGCAAAAAGCCAGTGCTTCCTGAAAGGAAATGGCAGCCTTGCCCTTATGGTGGGTTTCTCCCCATGCTGTGAACTGTCCCCTGCTTCCCAGCTGTGCTCTCCCTCAGCTAGGGGCCACTGCCACGTGCTGTCCTGCTTTGTGTGGTAGGGACTCTGGTTGGGGTTGCTCAAAGGTGTGATGCCTTTTTTTCCCTCCTGCTTAAGTGGTTCCAGCCTCAGCAAAGGCAGCAGCTGTTTCTGGCCCCTCCATCCCTGCCTGCACACAGCACCCACGGGCACCATGACTGTGCTGGCCGTCCTGCCCACACACACTTCTCATTTTGTGAAGTGGATTTTGATGCAGCACTTGGGAATAGCCATCCAAACACTTTCCCTCTCTCTCCTCCCAACAGCCTCCTAGCAATGTGCAGGCTTCTCAGAGGTAAATCCCTGTGCCATTTTTTAAAGCAGCCTTTTGTAGCAGCAGGCCTCCCAGCCCACCGAGTGCAGGAACTGAAACATGAATATCAGACACTTCCAAAATAGCAGATACTTCCTTTCACTGCTGCTTCACCCTGCTATTAATATCAGCAATATTTAAATCTGGAGTCAACAGTACTGAGTTTGAAAATAGTACTTCCCCTTTTTTTCTGTGTTCATCGCACCCAGTGCTGGGGAGAAGTGATGTGTGCATTAATTGATGTTGGTGCTAGTGACAACTTCCTGACTGATTTGTTTTTATTCTTTCAGGTAAAAAATGCACCTATGGCAATAAATGCAAATTTTACCATCCAGAGAGACAATATCAAGCTCAGCTTTCAGTTGCTGATGAGCTCAGGGCCAAAACAAAGGTCCCTTCAGCCGCGGGGAAAGAGGAGAGGTGTCGGTGTTCATCAGCCAGAGGAGAGCCTGCAGCCCGCGGTGCCTGCACAGAAACTCTGCGGGAAGCCAGAGGCTGCTCGGGGCCTTCCTGCTGCCCAGGCAGGTCCCAGGGGAGCTGTTCTGAGCAGACTTTCCGTGCCTGGGCCAGCAGTCCTGGCCCTGACCTGCGGCTGGAGCAGCGCTTGTCACAGCCGGAGCCGCTCCTGGAGAAGATGTCAGCGGTGTCCATCGGTGACGACACCTATGGCCAAAGCTGGTCCTTGTGCACCTCTCAGGACAGGGGGGTCGTGGACAGCCTTCACCCCTGCGCTGGCCTCAGGCCCAAACTGTTCTCACTTCATCACCCTCAGAGCCTGGACCACACCGGCTCACACAGGGGCCCTTTCCAGCCGAGAGTGCTCCCGCCTGTGCAAGGCGAGATGTGCCCAGAGCACAGCTGGCCCCAGGAGCGCCATGCAGTGCAGGAAACAGGTCACAGGAGCCACTCCATCCCCCGTGGTGCTCAGCACAAACGGGTCCTGGAGTCCCAGCACCCTGTTTTGCTGCAGTGCACAGCTCTGTCCCCTGGCAGGGTTCCCCTGTACAGTGAGCACCAGCTGCAGCAACACCAGTCTTTCCCCAGCCAGCCCTCAGGGCAGCCCTTGCAGCTGGATTCCAGCAATGGAACAGGTTTGTTTCAGAAAGCTCATGCTTACCCCAGTGCCTCTTACAGGGACCACTGGCCCATCCCAGCTGCAAGGCCACCCTCTGCTCGGCAGATAAACACGCACAGGGAGCTGTGCTCCCCTTATCCTTACAGTGTCATGAGCCAGGTCATGACTTTGTACCCCAGTATCCAGGATAAGGGGACTGGAACACCTCCCCTATGAAGACAGGCTAGAGAAGTTGGGGCTGTTCAGCCTGGAGAAGAGAAGGTTGCATGGAGAACTCATAGAAACCTTCCAGTATCTGAAGGGAGCCTACAAGGAAGCCAGAGAGGGACACTTAATCAAGAATTCTAGTGACAGAACACAGGAGGATGGCTTCAAATTGAGAGGGGGTAGGTTTAGATTGGATTTTAGGATGAAACTCTTACTTGTGTGGGTGGTGAACTAGAACAGGTTGCTCAGAGAAGTTGTGGATGCTCTATCCCTCGAAGTGTTTAGGGCCAGGTTTGGCAGGGCTCTGAACAATCTGGTCTAGTGAAAGGTGTCCCTGTCCATGGCAGCAGGGGTGTTGGAACTGGATGATCTTTTAGGTCCCTTCCAACTCAAACAATTCTGTGATTCTATGATATTGCCTGCTCAACTTTAATGATCCAAAGACACAGAAATTCATGAAACCTCCAGAGCAAACCATTCTCAATAAGCACAAGTCCTAGGAGAAGAAGATGTTATTCTGAGGCTTAACAAAGTGTTTTTAGAGGGTGTTACGGCAAGAATTACAGCTGCTCCAGGAGTACAAGTATAAGCATCAAGTCAAGGCAAAGGCTGTCATCCATGGCAGTGGGATTGTATTCCACATCCCCTGAAAGAGAACAGGAGGGCTCAGATTACTGGCCTGTCAGCATTTGAACCTCACTGGTGACTGGATTCAGGATGGCATAGCTTTTCATTAATGCCCTGAAACACTGGACATGTTTTTAATCCCAACCTGTTGTTCAACTTCTGTAAAAGAACCGTGCTCGCAGTCAAGGGCTTTCCCATGACCTGCCTGTCACTCCTTGCTCAGCCAGCACAGAAGATGATCTGGCCTGTTCCCCTAGCACAGGGCTGTGCTCTCTGCTAGAAGGCAGCTTTGTTCCCCATCGTTACCTGATTCAAGCCCAACCCGGTGTCAGTGAGCTTTCAAAGCTGCATCTCGGGCTTATAAAAAAGCTGAGAATACACAGAACCGCCAGCAGGGGGTGGAGGAGCACCAGAGCACCTGGAGGAAGACGCAGGTACATTTCTCAGAAAAGGGACACACAGAGCGTAAATCAAATCAGGGAAGTCATCTTCAATGTAAGCCCTGGTGTGGACTGAGGGCTCGAGGTTGGTAATTAAAAAAATCCAGAAGTCCAGATGATGCTACAGAGAAAAAAACCAAAACAAACAAAAAAACCCCCCCAAAAACAAAACCACAAAACTTAAAAGTGTCTCCTGTATTGATCAAGAAATCTATTATTGACTTAACCCTTAATTGCCAAATGTGGCCCTCATAATGCAATTATACAGTAAACCATGTTCTGTTAGGACATGTTTGATTTTCAGTAAGCTGTAAAGCTGCTAATCTCTGCATTATTCCACCAAATGCTTCAGGTTATAATTCAAATAATAAGGTTGATCCTGAAGATTTTTGGCATTATAC
This sequence comes from Illadopsis cleaveri, assembly GCA_013399915.1. Classification (NCBI taxonomy): domain Eukaryota; kingdom Metazoa; phylum Chordata; class Aves; order Passeriformes; family Timaliidae; genus Illadopsis; species Illadopsis cleaveri. The sequence continues at coordinate 465,984 of VXBB01005456.1, read as the reverse complement.
CAAAGTTTAAGTATGTCAGTATGACATGTTTTAAAAATGTTTTAAGATAGTATAAAATGTTCATCTATAACACTTTGTTCTCAATGATGTCTTCTTTATTTTCTGGGCTTTACTTTGGTGGTGGGGTGGTGGGTTTTTTATTTTGTTTAGTTTTTGGTTTTGTTTGCTTTTTTCCCCCATCCTCTTAGAACTGATGCCTTAATATTCAGGTGGGATTTTCAAGGTCTCTGACCCTGCAGTATCTCATTTCTCTGAAGCGCAGTGTTGTTAGTTCCAGGCAGGAATTAAATATGGTTCTCCACGAGAAGTTGGAATTCTGTTGCTTTCAGATGCATTTGTTGAAAGCAATGATAGTTTCCCTTTGGAAACCACCACCAGGTTTTTTTGGTATTGGGGTTTTTTGGCGTTTTTTGTTGTTGTTGTTTTGTTGTTGTTGTTTTTTGGGTTGTTTTTTTTTTGTTTTTGTTTTTTTGTTTGTTTGTTTGGGGTTTTTTTGTTTTGTTTTGGTTTTTTTTTGTGATGGCGTTTGAAGAATCTGCAGAAAATAAGTATATTGTATCTGTTCAATTTCTTATGCCCCTGTGGTTGGCTCCAAGAAACAGCAATTTGGATTTTGGAGGTATGACTTACATTCACAGAACATGACTGTTTTTTCCATATGTCTTATGGATTGTGGGAATGACTTATAAATTTATCCACTACACACTGCATAAGGGTTAGAAGTTGTCTTAAAACAAAACTATGGAAAAAATTCTCTGTGATATGCCTCAAAAAATGCTGAAGCCAAAGTGTGATGCCGTGTGGAAAAAACCCTTTCACCCACTAAAACAAAGCAAGTCCCAAATGGCAGCACTCAGAAAACACACACACAGAGCAATGGAGCAGGATGTAACTGTACATGTCAACATTAATTTTTGTGTCTGGCATGCACATTACATATTTCAATACATAAAGCATTGAAAAATCCATAGGAAAATTGGCACACTGCCTTTACATGGTGCCCTCGGCTTGCTGGAGACATAAATAAACTTTTCTCCTTTTCCTTTGAGGATGCACAGGAATTTGGTGGTTGTTCAAAACCCTGTCGATGTTTAATAATTTTTTTTTCTTTTCATTTCTGTCATATTTACTGATGATTCTTTTTGTAAAATACATAGAATGTGCACTTTGCTGAGGAAGTGTCTGAGAAAATAAATCAGACTTTGGTGCTAAACAGAACTTGATTTCTCTTGGCTCTTGTGCTCACCAGAGGGTTTTTTCTCATGGGGATTTTGTTGGAAGGGCAGCTCAGCAGCAAGGCTGTGTCACTGCCTGAGAGGAGCTCTGCTGCTGGCCAGGAGCCCACAGAAAGCAGGAATTGTTTCCCTGTTCCACCACAGCACAAGCACGTGGGGCTCAGGAGCTCCTGCTGCAGGGCCTTTTGCACTTTCCAAAGCAGGGATTTCTGTTTGCCTTTGTCAGCCCCTGGAGCAAGGGAAAGGGCTGTGAGCAGAGAGAAGGCAGCAGCTCTTGGACAGAGGGGTAAGAGGCTGTTGCTATTTGGTATCTCTGCTGAGATGCATTTGAGGCCAGCTCTTGCTGCCAAGTTGCAAATGAACCCATAAATCTTAACAGGCTCAGAAAGCCCTCGATGTTCTTTGCTTTTTGGTTGTCAGGACTCTTGTAGAAGAAGATGGAAGCACTGAGAACAATCTTCCAGGAGATGGGCTGCTTTCCCAAGGGAGATTTACAGAGTTGCCAAGGTCATTTTAACTAAGAAGGAAAAAAACCTGAAAAAACAAAACCCTCTTCCTTTCTCTACACGCAGCCTTTCCCAAAAAGGCAGAAAGCCAGAGACTCCCTCCCTTGCAAGGGGCTAGAGAAACTATACACAAATATTTTACTGAAAAGTCTTGGGTCATCCCTGCAACAGCTCCTCAGCATAAGAAGAGGGGAAAAGGGTGCTCTTTGCAGTCCTGGGCACCTCACAGCACCTCCCTCCACCTCCTCCAAAATACAGAAATCTCTCCTTTGCAGAACATAGATGACAAGCCTACTAATGTGGTGAGCTGAGGTACAATAAAAATTAATGCCATAAAACACTACAAAATAGATAACCTTGCTGGGTATCAAACACTTGTATTTGCCAATTATTCTGAAAAGTTTTGATAATATTTTAACTCAGTTCCCACAAGAGCTGATACAATTCATAAGCAAACATTTGAACTAATCACAAAAACTAAATAGAACATGACTTCTCTCCACCTTAATAATGTTGCTAGGGAAGAACAAGGCCTGTGCTTCACCAAGTATGACAGACCTCTGCACTCACTCATGGATACACCAGACTGCTGTAGGATCTACCTCCTATGCACTAGTGGGACTGGGATGCTTTGAACTCTTGAGAAAAGTTTAATATTACAGCACCATTAGCATTATTAAGAGGGTGCTATGACTTGAAATTGATAGCAAAGGGATTTTTTAATAGTATTTTAGCCACACCCCTTCTCTACCCCCAGCTGGGCTCACTGCTTTGAAGTCTTGCAGCAGGCTCAGAGAAGCTCTTTAGTGAGATGTGCTGATGTGCTGACTTGGCCAATGCAATCCAAACAGACATGCAAGTGGAGCAGAGCAGTGAGTGAACACAGGGATTTGTGGGGACAGCACAGGCAAGGCAAGGAGCCAGGACAACACATGCTGGCAGTGCTGTGAGCATGGTCAGGAAATTGGATGATGTGCATGAATGGTGGCATCAGGATTGTTCACCCTGACCACTCTGCCAGCTCCTCCTCTTTCCCTGAGCCAAACTGTTTCCTTGTCTTCCCTTCCTTCTCCCATCTTGGCTGGGCTCAGGATTTCCATTGCACCTACAATTCCATAGTTTGGGCATTGAAGGGAATTACTAACGTTACTGGTTCCATACAGAAGACAAATGGGCATCAGTACACTTGATGGCAGGAGAAAAACATAAAGTAGGAGCAGGCAGAAAAATATGGATGGCATAAAAAATGCCACACTGGACAAACAAGTAGATTTTCTCAAGAAAAAAAAAAACAAAAAGAAAATAAATACAATTAAATACAATTAATGAATAGTAGATCTTGAAGAAGCAAGTACTGAATGGCACATGTGGTAAGAACCTTGGAAAGGAACTGCCATGCAAAGTAAGACTGAAAAAGGTGTCTGCCACCCATCCTGCACACTTGCAAGACTGAGCAAAGTAGGGCCAGCTCTCCTGTGGCTCTCAGCTTACTGAATTTAGAATCTGTAATTTAATATATGCACAGACTCCAAACAACTGAGAAAAGTGCTAAATAAGAAGCAGCATCAGCTGTAGTAACCAAATGAGCTACAACACTGAACACAAAGTCAAGACAAAGATAACTTCACTGTCTGGTGATTTCATTTCCAGATTAGACTTCATTTTACTACAGGAATTAAAGTTCTCCTGGCATGGTCAGGAGGAGAGTTGTGCAGAGACCAGAACTGTCTATGAGGACTAAAGAAAAACCAAGGCTTCCCAAGGGGGGCAGCAGGAGAAGCTCAGAGGAATGTGATGGCTTTACTACTTGAAATGGTAAATGGCAAAATGCACTTCATAAATAAAACCACATTCTCCAGCTACAGGGAAATCTAAATCCTAAGAAGTGCCATGATGCCCTGGCAAAGGTTGCAGTCCATCCCCCCCACCGCTTCAAAAGTGGTGCTAAGGAAAATCTAGCAGGGAAGCAGGCTATGATTTGTTATTGCCAAAATATACACAGCCATTGGCAGAAAATTATAAGTGTTACTCAAAACCATCATCAGAATGAGAAATACTGAGTTCTCCCCACAGGAGGTCCTGTTAGGAAGAAGCTGAAGTGAATACAGAAGCTTGTAAAATTGTTATTTCCAGCAGGGAAACATTCTCAGAGAACTTCAGCATCTGCATATCCTTTTGTTCATAACGTAATGTATGACATGTGGTGGATTTGGAGCCCTGGCTTCACTTAAAGAAGCAGATGGAAGATCTTTAAATCTTTGGAGCATCTTCCCTCGGTCATATTTAAGCCTTGCAGAAGGTGAAGAAAAGTGACTATCAGTTTAAACTGAAGTCAAATAAACAATATGATGAAAAAAAAGGGCAGAGAATCCAATTTTCTACATCAGTAGAAAAGTAGAAAAAAATAATCACCGGTGGTTATTTCTGTTCATCTTCTGTGATATTGATAAGCAACTGAGGATGGTATTTGGGAGACACTGCGTCAGCCTCTGGACTTTGCTCTTTGATGTTCTAATGTTTGAATTTGCCCACAGCCAAATGGAAGCCTCTAGGGAATGTCCCGCAATTGACATCAGTAAGACATTCACCAATAACATATTTCTAGAAAAACGTGATGGACAAGTCCACCACAAGGTGTCAATGTGGCAGCACTAGAAACAGCATTTTCCGCTCCACGGCCGACTTTCCCAGGCCGGCGCCGTGCGCTCGGGGAAATCCTGGCAGCAGAGGCTGCACTCGGAGCAGCAGAAGCGCCGGGATCCTGTGGCACAGGCTCCGCTCCGCTCAGCCGGGGCTCATCTGCTGGGGCTCCCGGCCTGAGAGGTTTCCCCAGGCTGAAAGGAAGCACGAACCTGCAGGCGAGGCTGGGTCACACCGGCTGAACCAATTCTTCTGCCTTCTGCGGCCTGAAACGTGGCGCTGCGCACCACTCACACGCGTCTGGACTTCAGCCCGTGGTTTATGTTTAAGCAGCCCTGCAAGGGCACACATACGGACTTGCAGGCTGTAGCAGTGTCAGGGTGCAGAGCAGAGAGGGACAAATGCAGAGTAACAGGTTTCAGAAAAGGGGTATTTTACAAAATCTACCCTTTATTCCATCTAATTTATTCCCCCCTCACCTGCAGTTCAAGCTGTGGCTGCCCTGCCATCGGTGGCTCAGGATTTATCTTGGCCGGGGCCCAGGTGCTGCTGCCAGGCTTTCCTTTCAGGGCAGCAGCCCTGGGAAAGTCACTCGGGGTTAAGTTTAGAGTTCCAGGTTGGCACATTCTTAACGCAAGCCAAAAATAAGTGTGAATGGGGATCAATTTTATGAATTTGCTGAGCTGCCAATTATATTTTAAAGCTGAAATCTGAAACGAGGTTTGCCAGTGGATAAGTATCACAGCCAATCCTTCGGCCGAAATTAATTGAAAAAAACACTCTGCAAGCTCAGATAGCCTTGCATTCCAAACGTTATCTCCCTTGTCCTTCCAGATGGACTTTGGACATTGGCAGTCAATCAGAACACAGAGGATTTAAACTAATTAAGTTTATTGTCTTGTATGTGTCAATCAGCAGTAAGGCAGATATACAACAAATATTCCCAGCATGAAAATGTAAGGCAGCATTAAGTGGTGGTGGAGGGGGGGAGCTTTCTCCCAAAACAAACCAGGAAAAGCTCCTACTGCATTCCTTTTACACCTTCTTTCTTTGCATTTTTGGGGAGCAGGGCCACCACAGCTGTGGAGTTGCCCAAAGCCAAGTAGTTGGGTAGTGCACCCACATCTCAACAGAACTGAAAATAAAATTCTCCACTTGCCAGGCGGAGGCTGGATGTGCAACTCAGCACTTACAGCCTTGAGCCCACAGTTATCTGAAACCTGCCTGCAGCCTTGTTTCTAAGCTCCCTGCCAGAGGCACAAATAACCCTGTGGGTCCACCTATCACATCACCAGCAGAGCAGCAAAACTGGCCTGAAGACAGGATTTCCTCATGGAGCCTGTATTTGTCCACGAGCCAGCAGATGCTTCCTAATACTGTGCCAGACTCAATTTCATTTATTCAGGCCTGCTTGAAATGCTGCATTTGTGGTGCCCAGCTCTTGGTTTTCAGGGCTTAATAAAGTTTTGAATGTAGTTCATCCCATTTCAAGGCAGATTTACATCAGAGCCATTAGCACTGACATTACAAAAGTTACACATGCTTTCTAAACTCCACAATATGTAAAAGAATCTGTGAAAAACAGAAGACATCTCCATCCTTCTTAAACAACTTCTAAAGCAAATCTTCCAGAGGACACAGACAACTTTATGATGTATAAAATGCATGTCTTATTTATAAAAATGTATTTCACATCTTTTAATAATTTTACTACGTATATATATTCATATATATACATTTTACTATGTATATATATTAGGTATAAACATTGTTATATTGTATTGACACTGAAAAGGACCCACAAGGTGCACCCTCACCTCAAGTACTGTGCGCAGTTTTGGTCACAATATAAAAAAGACTTCCTATTAGAAGGCATCCAAAGAAGGGCCATGAAGATGGTGAAGGGTCTGAGAGGAAGTTGAATGAGGAGCAGCTCAGGTCATTTGGTCTGTTCAGCCTGGAGGAGACTGAGGGGTGACTTTGCTGTAATCTTCAACATCCTCTCGAGGCAAAGCGGAGGGGCAGGCACTGATATCTTCTCTCTTGAGACCAGTGACAGGACCTGAGAAAATGGCATGAAGCTCTGTCAGGAGAGACTTAGATTGGATATCAGAAAAAGGTTTTTTCACCCAGAGAGTGTTTAGGCACTGGAACAGGCTCCTCAGGGAAGCGGTCACAGCACCAAGCCTGACAGAATTCAAGAAGTGTTTGGACAATGCTGTCAGTACATGGTGTGTCCTGTGCAGGTCCAGGAGTTGGACTCGATGATTCGGATATATCCCTTCCTACTCAGCATATTTATGATTCTAAACACTGAGGCTTTTTCTGGAGCATCCTCAGGGTGCTCTGCAGTACACAGCCGCTGAAGTGCAGGGTAACCTGCCCTGAAAGCAAAGTTCCCCCAGGCTGGCCTTGACATGATTTGGAAGGAAACAAGAAGCACCAGCTTTGCTCCTGCCTGCCTAGGGATCAAACACTCCATACTGGGTAAAGAGTACAATTAAACTTTGTCAGCTCAGGGGTGACTCAGCACCTCATGTGCACTACACCAAGCTCTGAACTATCAAACACACTAGCAGGGAAGTCGAGAGAATGAGGAAACACTTGGGTTGGGCTACCCGTGGCCATAGCATGGCACAACCCCTCACAGCACTGCAGCAGGCTTCTCTCCTCCTGACTGGAAACAGCTAAAAGGGCAGGGAAAACAAACTCCGTTGACTCAGATACTGGAGGCTTGTGAAAAAACATCTGGAAAAGGTCAGCAAGCGTGCTAGCTTGCATTACTGCTAAAGGACATGCAGAGAGAGGTAGCTAACTGTGCCTGTGTCCTGACAGCTAGCAGGCACCCTCTTAAACCACCACAGCAAAACAAACCAGAGGCAGCCAACAGAACCTGCAGGTATGGAGCAGCTTTTGTAGCTAAACACAACAGGAGGGAGTGCTGGGGGCAGAGGAAATCCCACAGAAAGCAGGCCCTGTCAAACATGAGTGACAGCTGATGCTTCAGAGGATCACACAGGAGTTGCTAACTGATGAATAATAACTGACAAAACAAGCCTCTGAGCAATCTAATTTATGCCACCTACCTCAAGCTCTCAGCCACAGCTTTTTCACTGGTGCGTTTTATTCATTGGTCTTTGTAAGGTTGGGTTTAAATGCTTTTACTCTTTAAGTGAAAATAAAAACAATTAGGTCATGGCAGTAACAGCAGAAGCCAATTGTGATGTGAAATGAGCTGTGTTACCTTCCTGAGACTCATCTGGAGTCATAAAACCAAAATTCAGAAAAAATATTAATCACCACTTGCCAATGTCTTCCTTTTGGCCACAGAAGTGAAACTTCCACACCAGGCAGGAAACAGCAGCTGTGACCAAACGACGGGCAATGCCAAGATCAGCCATTCCCTGTCAGCCCTAGGGGTGTGCCATTCCAGTGCCAGAACACAGGATTCATAGCTCATTAACAGCTCCACAGAGAATGGGAGCATCCTGGAGTGTAGCCCTGTAAACCAATAACAAGGACACCTCCAGCTGGGGGTGATGCAATCCCTGCTCTGAAGCGTTACTAATGCATTTTGTCTCAGTCTCATGAGATGAATTTCACATGTGAAATTAAAAGATACTGAGCTGAAATCACCACATGGCAGCCCATCACCTTCCATGACTAATACCAGTGTTTCAAAATCCAAGAGAAAAGCATGGTTGCCATGGGGTGGCAGACTGATGATCGAGAGAGATCTAGATGCTGACTCAAGTCAACTCAAGCACTGTGTGCAATCAAGCATCAATAGGTTCAACCCTGCTACCAGAATACAGCGATTGGTCCAGGAAAAGGACAGGATGAAAAGACAGGAAATTAAATGAAAGAAAAAGAAAATCAACATGAAGCAATAGATCAGGAGATGGATGACACTCTTCTATACATCTACATAAGACATACCTTTGCATGGTGCTTACCTTAGGTTCACTTGGAACATGGCTGGGCTGTCCGAGTGGAACGCAGGTTTCTGAGCATGGCATCACATGGCACAGTTATGCCTAACAGTTGTGTTGGGGGCAAATAGTAAATCATGTTAATAATAAAATATCTCTCTCCAAAAGTCAACCCTACTGTTTTTTCAGGAAGCACTGAAAACTGGGACACATGACAGCTGCCTTGAAAAATGATGAAGTCTGTTTCTTCGGAGCAAACTCCACATTTGCAGTGTGGAGCTTGGCAGCCATGGCTGTGGGGCTGGCAGAAAAGCATTCCCTGGTGAGATCCATCAGGGCAGCTGTAGGTCCATTAACAAAAGGAAATTCAGCCCCTGGCTATGCTAGCTGGCTGTTCTGTTTCATTTAGTCCAGAGTCCCAAAAGTGAAGCTCCTGGGGGCAGAATGGTGGCCAGGCAGGACAGCACTTGGTTTCCTCAGGCCTTCAGAAAGTCTAAGCCATTTAATTTAAATGTATCAAGCTCAGCAGGAGAAAAAATCTCACATGACTAATTATTATTAAAGAGGAAAAGCTTTTGTTATGTCCTCCAGCTCAAAAAACACTAACAAGAAATTTTCTTTCTCATGTACAGGGCAGATGTGCCGAGGATTATGAAGAGTTCCCAAAGCCAAGCATCATATTGCCTTTCCCCCCTCACCTCCTTAAGCCCAGCAGCAGCTTAGTTGGAGCAACACAGTAGGATTTTCTACTGAACAGCCTCACTTCTTCAAAACCTTAATATTCAGGAAAATGCATAGTAGAAAATATGTATGCCCCTCCAAATTGCAGGGGAATTGCACAATAAACACTGCAAGAGGCCAGACTGTTGTTGTGGATCAGATAGATGAGGACCTGCACAACAACTTTCTCCAAACCACCGAACATGTCTGTGACATGGCATCAAACCACAAGCCATCAAATGTCAAGCTGAGTGTCCAGTGACTGCATCCAACATCCTCTCATTTGCTCTGACAGCAAATATAAACTATAGACATTGGCTACCAAAAAGTGATTCTTGCTGGCAGAAAAGCTGCCGCATGACAATCTTTTCATAATTGTGTCAGGTATCTCCGTCAAAAGACAGTATAGTCTTTCCTCAGGTTATGTTTAAATTTTATTTCTGGCCCCAAAACACAGAGGGAAGAAAAAGGCTCATGAAAAAAACCCAGAAGATAAATCCTACTTCTAACCCAAATTTTCACTGTAGCTACTGGATAGTTGTAACAAAACATAGGAAACTTGGCCTGAGTGCTTGTTCAAGTCTCTAATCAGAGATGGAGAAAAGGAAAACTGAAAAGATAGAGGCAGAGATGAAGACACAGGGAACAGCAAAATCCTGGGGTCACATTCTGCATGCTGCCATGGCACAAGAACAGGGCATTGTTTAGAAACTGAGCCAGTGATGCAGCAACATCGCTGAGATGGACAGACCAAGGGCCAGGCTGGATGGGGCTTTGAGCATCCTGGTCTAGTGGAAGTTGTCCCAGCCCATAGCAGAGGGAGCTGGAACTTGATGAGCTTTAAGGTCCTTCCCAACCCAAACCACTCAAAGATTCTCCAATACCTCTGGCCAAATGCCTCTTAAGGCCTAAGTGGTATTTCAGGCTTTTTCACTACTGTCCACAGGCTCACAATCAGCACCAGCCCCAGAGTAGTGGGATGGGACACAATGCACCCAAACATGTCCTTCTTCCAAACAGCAGCTCCCCAGGTGGAATGACAATAGCTCTCTGTGACAATAAATTAAGACACAAAGCAAGCACAAACAAGAGCAAAGCTGCAAAAAGATTCTGTAAAAAAATAAATCCATCCATCCGTCCATCCAATTTTGTTCTACACAAGATACAACCTGTGAAATACCAAATATTAAAAATAAATTCAAAAGCCAAAATAACAATCAAAAAAGGGCCCCCAACTTACCATTTACAGCCAACTAAGAAGAACAGAGCTGCAACCACAAATAAGTAGATTGTAAATGAAATATTTTTTTACATAAGAGACACTATGTACACGCAAACATTGCTTTGCTTGTAATCTTAGATCATAAAACTGCTGCAATACGAATTCTTTAAATAAAGTTTTTGGGATGATAACTTTTGTAATCAGGTTTTCAGTACACACACATTCATTCTCTCATCTGAATCATGTTTCCTGTCACCTCAGAAGAGCTATCAATATTGGTTAACCTCTTTTGAACTCATGTCTAGATTTACCACCTGAATTAGGAAACACCACTTTTATGGGTTTATTGTTGCAGTATGATCGTACAAAGCTCATCCAGAATTAATGATGCATGGGCTGTTCTTTTGAGAGTACAAAGTGTCTCTTAAGAACTCAGTGTCCAACCTCCAAAACCACAGAGGCCTCCAAAACCACAGAGCAGGCACCTCTGCTCTGTTGTGGGTAAGCAGCTGTGCACCAGCCAGATGAGGAACTCCAGGGACTCACTTCCCACTGTCCTTTCCTGAGGAAAACCTTGTGAACTTTTCCTTGGCACATAATGAAACGTGGCAAGCGCAAGACCTTAGCACACAACGGAGACATGGCTGTCCTGTTAGCAGATGCACAGTGGTGACAGCAGCATTTCTCTCCCGTAATGTCCCAAGTTCCTGACTCCAACACTCCCTCTCCAGCTCTGAGGCCTTCTGCTTGGCACAGTTTAGTTTGCATGTTACAGCAGGGTGCAAGGAAAGCAACACCACCTGCTTCTGTATATGGAGAACAAAGGGCAGAGCATTCCTTAGTCCATTTCCTTGATGTCTCCAACCACGCATTCCTTAGCCTTGGACCTTCCATCACTTGCAAGAGGAACCTGAATTTAGGTGAAGTTTTTCAGGCACAGGCTGATAAGGTCTGCTGGTATTTACTAAGACAAAAAGCACATTAAAATGCTTAATATGAAACATCTCCATCTGTTACATCAGCTACATCAGAATTATTTTGGCACTGTGCTCCTGTGAACAGTGTGAAAAAAAGCACAGTTTCAGAATTCAAAGCTATAACACAGTCCTCATTAAAAAGTGGGACTGGTTTACAAAGTGACTTCAAATGCTTGAGTGGTACCTGAATGGAGATGCTTTTTTTGCCTTTAAAATCTGCACTCACATGCGATGTGATAGGGTTTTATTTTAAATGAACTCGCAAATCATAGGCAGTTTGAACCCCTGTAGATTATCAATCATTTTGGCTCAAAGTCCTCTGTAAGTACACATGTCTATCTGCAAATTAAATCAATGAAGAGAACAGGACACTGGGAAAAATAATCAGCTAAACACACGCCTGCAGCAGCACTGCACTGGTTGATGATTGTTACATTTTGATTAAATATTAAAAAATATTTGCATTTGTGATGAAAGCATAATTATATGCACTGCTGGAAATTAACATGTCTGAAGTCTTGACTAAAGTAAGAATTTCTGAGAGTTTCACTCAGTGCTGCCTCTGAAGGTGGAGTTGTTTGAGTTCTACTGCAGATGTCATCCATACAGAACTGCTCAAAGAAAAAACAATTTTAAACTACAGAATCATATCAAAAAGTTAAAATTAAGTCTGATCATGCAATTTTCAATGTTCACCACCACTCCAAATTGTTCCTATAGCACTTAAGCTTGTTATAGAGCCTGAAGCCCCCAAACACTTCATACTAACTCTTCCTGTTCTTTTTCAGTACTTTTAAAGTAGTTTACATGAACTATGAACGTCACAAGGCATTTTGGACTACATAAAATCAAAGACTGTTCCTCAAAATTAGCAATAAAAGAGCTATTCAAGCAGTCAGGCTTGAAAAAGGAATGCACTGTTATTATTCCACTCTGTGCCAGTGAAAGTAATCTAAAGTTTAATTTGTATTTGATGTTCAACTTATCAGGACATTTTTAACAAATACGAGATAAAACATCAAAGGATTTTTTTGCTAAAGTTAGAATTAAACGTAAACAATAGTTGTTCCACAAGCTGCACTACATACTCTGTTAAATGTACTGTAAAGTTTCTACCACTGGTTTGTAGCAATACTTCAATTTTACTATACCAAAGCAGTATTGGAAAGAGTAAATAGTAGACATCTTTAATAAAGTCTTCCTTGGTGTCCCGGTTCCACTGTCCATTCAAGTTAGAGGAATTTGACCGAAGAGATACAGTAGTGATCAAGACACTTTTCCCCTGGTCATCTACAAAACACACTGAAGGCAGATGTTTCATGATCACAAAACCAATTAAATTCACATGACAAAAGCAAATACACAGACAGGCATGAATACTGACCACACAGTTTTAAAGCCAATCTATCATTAGCTTGAGACTGAAGATATTGGATCTCACAATTAAAATGAATTTCATGGGTGCCACACCTGGCCACACTCCTAGACAATAGCTCTACTGATTGGAGACTGCACAAGACAAACATTTTTCTAATATATCTAGAAAGAAGCAAGGTGAACTGAAGTCAGTTCCACAGAGCTGATGTCACACAGCAGGCCAGTACCAGCTCTGTTTCATTGCTATATTTCTAAAGTTATCCCAATTCTGAAACTTGACGAAGTGATAATTTTAAGCATTCACAAAAAATAAACAGGAGTATCCCTGAAAGCGAAGATGAGTACTCCCTTCCTGCCCATATGTACTTTATTTTTACAGAGATCCCTGACAAAGACAGCACAGAAAAGTAAAAAGTCATAAATCAGCATCCAAGATAAACTATTGATGTTCACAATACAAAGTTTAACCTCGCTGCAAATATTTCTTTTTTTTATGTTCTATGAGGAAAAAAAATCCAGCAACTGAAATCCAGTTCCAGTTCATCCTTCAAACTGAAACCCTTAATGACACACTACACTGATATGCCACGACCTGATGATACACGTGACATGAAGTACACAAAGAACATAAAACTCTTGAAGGGGAAGGTAAAAGACTGGAACAGACACCGGAGACATCTTTTCTCTCATCTCACTGTTGCAGGATCAGTTACTGAAAAGGCTGTCCAATACACACTCATATCGAGCAGATGGCTCTGCACAGCTAGCTGGAGCAAGGATGTAAGTATTTTTTTTCCCCTTCACAAAAAACCCACTCAAATTCAGGGAAAAGATCAATTATACATTTCATAGAATGAGCAGGATTCCATCTCACCTATTTCTCCAAATATGCTCTTTCCACCCCAGCTAACTCAGCTGACTGGAGTTGATAGTTTCCTTTATAAATACAGTTTCCCCCCTCACTCCAACCACTATTTCTCATATTGCAGATTAAGGCACACAAATAATATGCATTAAGGATTTTTTTTGCTGGATCTGTTGCTACTTTTTTTTTGCTGAATCAGTTTGCAGATGGCTCTGAAGGCCTTTTACACAGCATCAGTATGGCTCAGGAAAACCTAACTCTCCACATAACAAATACCTGCTTCCACAGGGTCCATGTGGGAAACATGTCAGGGAACACTCCACATCTCACAGCATTTATATCCATAGCACCAAGATGAAGTTTAACCATGTTCATCCTTAAACTGTGCTTATATCAACATAAGTTTGTCATCTGTTACCACAAAAGGACTGCCCATTTTGATTTAGAAAAATATTTTAAAAATCATAAACGCCAGAAGCATGAAGTAAAAAGGGCCTGTGTCTATCTTACTGCTTTATGAATAAGTGAGTGGGTCTTTGGTCAGAAAACAATCTTGTCAGTGCAACTTTATAAAATACATTCCTTATGCTCACTGAATTGGAATTAAACAAAGTAACGCATGACAGGAGAGACAAGGTTCACCAAAACAAAGGCTTAAATAAAAACTCTGGTCATAAGAAATCAGCCCATTTTTAATACTGTTAATGCTTATTGTTCCTTTGAGTATTCTGTTGCTCCACAGCATGGAAAAAGCAAACAAATCACAAAAGAAAACATTAGAATATATATTTTTTTTAATTTTTATAAATAACTTATCTGTTACAAAGGCAGTTTACCCAGCTAAATCACAAAACCATCAACTCAAGATATCCAAATTAGGTTTTATTAATAAACAGGTAAAAACTGATTTGTCAATCTTCACATAGAACTGCAGATGAAGCTGAAAAACAAGGCCTCATTTTATAAACAAAATGCATTGAATGCAAGTGCTTTGGGTCTACTGCCTAATTACCTGGGATTGACATTTTCTTCCCACATAAAAAAAAATGCAAAGCCTTCAAAACAAAGGCCTCTGTGCATTCACATAGATCACTTGTAAAACTCCTAATAAAAGTGTCCACTGGCGGATGTTTACAGTGGGTGACAGTCTACTTTGTCTCTTGCTACATTGTTAGCACTCCCTCCAGCCTCACACTAAGTGCTGCTGCTACATAATTCTTTACGTGCCGTCTTTCATGCATATTGTACTGGAATTCCATTTGCTTGATCTCGGTTACATACATCCCCGATCATGTGAGTATTTTCCTTAAAAAAATAGATCATCAAAATAAAAGAGATGCTTGAGGTTGCTTCAGTGTTCAAGTCTGTTTGATTTCTCTTTTCCAGCCTTTATTTCAGTTGTCCTAAATATTGCTATCCTTGTTTTCTATAAATATGAGACTTCACCACAAAGTCAGGTTTAGAAACCGGCTGCCGAAATAGGAAAGCATTTAAAGTCCTTGAACAAAGCTGCACGATGCTGCTGCTGTTGGTTTTGGCACTGTATGTACTTCCCCAATGAATCTCTCTTCAGGAGTCTGCAAGACACCCAGCAGATGAAGCAAGCTAAACTCGGATGCTGTTCTGTTGGTGGGTTGAAAGTTTCCTAGTATAAAGTTTCCTCACACCAGACAAAATGCTCCCTTTGTGTCACCCACCGTAAAACTCAGTGTACAGAGTGAACTATATGCATAACTCTTCCAACTTTTCCTACACTTTTACCACGCTGCATCTGCAGGTCTTCACAGATCATCAGCATTTACAAGAGCAATGTACAGAATGAGCAGAGGAAAGCTATTTTGTGCATAGTTTCTTATTAATGCTCTTATTTTAAGGCATTGCTTCTCTCAGATAAAAGCTTAAAAAAAGGGACATGATCGTGCTTAATCACTTAAAGGGAAAAAAAGAAAGTTAACAAAAAGACTATTACACTATACATACAGAAGTACAAGAAAATAATAAAGGTGAGGAAAAGAAATCACTTAAAGCAGGCTCTAGAGCTATGTACAGTAGGAAAAGTTTTGGGGTATTTCACTGTGTGTATTGTACAGACAACGCATGCAGTTTTTCCTTTTCATCTTTAGATGTGATTGTACTGATTTCTGGCTTCACAGAGATGTTTTCAGGGAAGACAAGGCAAAGAGTACCACTGATTTGTGAAGTTCTTCCCTTTATCAAAGGCACTATGTGGCAGCAAACAGTTTAAATATTAAAACCTTGTTCCTTTTAAGATCTCCTCTGTGCCTGTAGTGTTCCACTGAAAGCTCTGAAAACAAAAACACTAGCACTCTATTCCTTTCCCCTGTCAAAATTCAGTAGTGACATGGGGGCAGAGAAGAGGATGGGCAACACCCAGGCCCTGAACATGGTGTGTGTTACTGGTAATACTGTACATGGTTTAGGCAGCTGGTGAGTCTCTCAGCAGATTGCCCTTCAGCCGATCAGCGTCAACTGCCTGTGACACAACTCTGAGGTATTGCTTGCTCTGTGGGCCTACATTTAACATTAGCAAAATACCATCTCTTCACACCTTCCATTTTACAAAATCCTATGCATAAATGCTTTTTTTGCCCCCCAACGCCTGGACAATTCCTGGTACGTTTGCTGTGGTTTTACGGAAGGTAATGGGCCTGTTAGCTCAGAAATGCCTGGGCATTTCACACTGTTCACAGCGGTTTAAGGCCGGATGATTTAAAAAAGTACAGGCGGTACAACTCCACTGAGCTCCCTCATCTTCATCTGTGTCTGGAACAGTCTTTGGTGTTTTCACAATGGACCTCTGATCTGTGACATGGAAGAAATAAGATAAGCAGTTACTAACTGAAAACAGCATGGAAAGAATTTTGAGGGTTTTTTTTTTCAGTAACTTGTCTTGCTCCTCTGAGAACAGCGTAGTTATTAAAAGTGACAGAAGCAGCTTTTTACCACCTCCTTGACTACAGTTTGATTGTAAGTCAGCCAAAAGGCTCAAGGTAAAACTATAAAAATCAAGTTTCCCATCCCTTAACTCTGCTTTCTTCCCTTTCTTCCCTCAGTTCAAAGCTACAGCATAAAAAGGAGATAAAATTTGCAAATTAATCAGCACAGGAAACATGGGCAAGATTCAGAAGTTTGAGGTCTACAGACAGGTCTAAAATTCATATACATAGTATGTGCTTTGTAACCCTTTGACATGTTTAACTTTTTGATCCTAGAAAGAAGATAGCAGTTCTTCAAGTCAGCTCAGCATGCAGATGTACTAAAGAAAAACCACTGCCCAGCTCTACAGAGTAATCCTCCCAATCATATCAACACATCTTTTTGCATGATGTGTTAGACAGCAATCTTCTATTTTAAAAGAGAAAAGAAGAAGGGAGGAAAGGAATGAAAAAGATGATAAGAGAGATGAGTGACTCCTCAAGTTAAGCGTTCCCCGGTTTAGGCAACTTCAAAATCCTTTTAACCCATTATTTCATCTGGAGAACATCTCATCAGCAACTCATCAATGGCAATTGCTGCAAAATGACAGCAAGAGCTCTAGAAGTACAATGGTACGGAGCACAGTTGCAAGAAGAATTATTTTTATTCTTCCGTGAACAGCAGTAATTCTGGTTCAAATCAAAGCCTACATGATAGCTAAATTGAAGCTTAACATGAAATGAAAATTAAAGTCAATGAAGAACTAAGATACAGCAGTGATACTTCTTTAAAAAGAAAAGATGAAAAGAAAGATAATTGATAGAGGGACTTTGGAGCTTTATAAACCAGGCAGGGTTAATTTTGCATTTTCAAGATAGATTGAGTGAAACACCTAAATTTGTGAGTTCCTACAAGATAAGCCAATAGAAATGTTGACAACTAGTCAAAGAAAATTAATTTAAGTTTTCTTCTTTGATAGGTTAGTTTTTATTTATTGTAAAAGGAACTACATAACCGACAGAACTTAGAAGTTCTTCATGGTTCAATTGTAAAATGTGTCTAATAGGAATGTGTGTGGATTTAACTTGGAATTTTCACTACCAGCTCAGGTAACAAAGGATAGAAAGTGCTTTATAAAGCATGAAAACCAGTATTGGTTTGGAAGTGTTGCAAAAGGCCCGCAGGACAAAAAGTTGAATTTACCTAGACCATTTTACAATGCAGAAATGTCTGAAATCTCTAAGATGAGGATCTGTAACAACAGTTACTGCACACTGCAAGGACAATTAAACACAAACATCTATATTATGTGGAGAACTTCCTGGACAGAAGGACTGCAGAGAAACACCAGTGGATTATCGCTGTGTTTCATGAGCTGGTCTGCCTAAAGGCATAGAATGATGCTGTTTCAAACAAGATGATTTCATTCTCTGCTTTATGTAAAACACAAAAGGTAATTGTTCTGCTTTGTTTGACATCCTGAGAGGGAAAAAGTAATGTGCAAACTAATGACAAGTAGAATGTTTAAGAGCATCTAATATTCAGCAATACTGACTGCCTTACTGGACTGCATTACTTCCCTCTTCAACTACCTAGAACCATATTTACCAATAGTCAGAAGAGGCTTTAATGTAACTTGTTAATACAAATTCTACAGTAGCCACCATTTCCAGTGAGGGTAACCAGCCTGAGTTGTTACTACATGTAAGTAAATCTACTCTTTGTTCTAGATAATGGTGAAGTCATCTAAGTCAGTTTCACTGGTCCCTAAGCAATGTACCTCAAGCTCATTTTTAAAGAAAGATGGATGATTCCATTATATAAACTATCTTACAATCCATTATCCACCTTTAACATAACCCATTTAACATACTTCTCTTTTCTGAATGTATGAATAGAGAGGAAACAAGAGCAAACAGAAGCACACTTACTGCCAATACAAATGAAATGCAAGGTTTGTATGCTTTTGAAGTAATCCATTTCATAATCAACACTTAAACAAGATTCATAAATTAGAACTTGATATTAGATACAAACCAGGTATTTGTATCAAATGCAAATTTTATCAATACAATACCTTTGGGTTTTGGTGGCACGGGACCAAGAAATCCAATATTATCGTAAAAATTATGAATAGCGCTGGGATTAAAATTTGGTCCTAAAAAAAAAAAAAAAAAAAGTGCAGCAGTTTAAAAAAATAAACTTGAGTAGGGAGGTATATCAGTTTTTTCTGGCAGTAATTCTGTAACAATACTATTATTCACTTATCACCTTTTACATCAAGGTGTCAACCCAGACCTAAGTGAGATATTAGTGATTTCAACAATACACTTTAAGAAACTTATTGCCCAAAATATGCAATCTAAAGTCAGACAAAATCTAGCAAACTAAACTCCTTTAAAGGTATCTTCTTCTGCTGCTCTTTAAGATCATAAGTACATCTTAGCTTTCTTTTTCTAAATTGCAGCTAAGCTCAGAAATACCTTACCTACTATGCAGTATATTATACATACTTAGAATTAAAACTCAGAGGAAGTTCGAAATCCAATTTACTGTAATAAGCAAAAAAACCCCAAACAAACCACCCACCATTCACTCTATTTAAGGTCAAGTTTTTAGTGCAGCATTACATTCTGCACACCTGTCCACCTTCTCCTGAACTGCAGGTACACTGTCTGAAGCAGAACTTCTGTGGCTCATCTCCCAACTGATCTAACAGCTCACTGCTGCTGAAAGTGGGAAGTATCAGTTCCTTCCCTCTCACTGTCTCAGTTCTCCCTTCCTGTGCCTCTCCCTCAGATCAGCTGTAACAAGCTTTTCCAGCAATGCTAGTTTTAGCTTGGCTCATGAACAGAATCAGCTCTGCAAAGGGTCTAAAAAACTAATACAGAGCCAGAGCTTAGTAAGTGGCAAGAGAAAGAAGCAGGAAGAGGCAGGCTTTCTTGTTGGCAGTTCTTGAACTGGCTCAGCTGTCTCGTAATTTCACCCCCATGACCAAAGGCTGTGTCCCTGCAGACAAGGAAAGCAGAGAGCACACTGGAAGTTACAACTGCCCTTTATATTTGCTAACTTGAGAGGCTAAATACAGACAGAAGTGGAAGACAAAAGAGAGAGATGGATACATATGTATAGTTGTATCATTCAAAAAACTTACTCTCTGTCTTTGCCACTCAGGTAAACAGATTTTCAACCCCTTCCCCGCCCCGCTCAGCAGGATTTAATAAATAAATGGCATCACAAACTTCTCTTTTCTGAGCCAAGTATGAAATATGAATGACTGTGGGATTAGGAAAAATCATATGGCCAACAAAAACAACAGGCTTTAAAGACAGTTACTTCCACGGTTTCAGTCAAACTAATATGATGATTTTGCAAAAAGTGTGTATATCCATCATTTATGACACAGACTTTTTTGAAACATGTGGACAGTAAAAAAAAAAAAAAATCATCATTTACAGTTACTGATGTACTAAGACATACTGTACCTCTTGCTTGAAAAAGATCAATCTCTTTGGTTAGGCAATCTATGTCTATCTGCAGCTGTCTGTTACAACTTCTTAACTGTTGCATTTCTTCCAGCTGAAAAAATAAATCTGCCTGTTAGACTAATTTTCCCAGTTTATGAACAGTTATCATTCACACACAAGTAGACAGCATTTAGTTATTTCAGAAATGATAATAAAAGAATCTTCCCTAATGACCACCTTTCTTTTTATCCAAACATAGTCTCACAAAAAGCTTCCAGACCCACTGAATAGCTCTCACTCATCAGACTTCTAAGTTGACTGAACAACTCCAAACTGCAGTCAGGCCACAGCCAGTGGTCCAGTCCACCAAATCAATGGATGATCATCTAGCACTGAAAACTGGGGCATTAATCAGTTTCTTTGAGCTCAGCATATGCACCAAGACCAAACAGTATTTGGTGTGATAGCAGTATGAGTATTAACTTGTAAGGACTACCAGGTCAAACCTTTTGTGACTGCCTTTAAAAGCAGTACTTCACAAAGCAACTAGCAAACTGCAAGGTTGTGGTTAAATTAGTCCTTGCTCTAAACTCCACTTTACCAGCTTAATTCTAACTGTACTGCCTGTCCCTAGTATATTGTCAATATATCAACAACTCTTCCTCCAATTTATTGTGACAGATTACACTTGTGGTTTAGGTTTATACCCTACAGACGTTTCAACTTACTGATGGAATTTGGGAAACAGAATTCGATCTTTTCAGGCGCCTTCGTGTTAGATTATTCTCCATTTCATTGACCTCTGATTTTAGTTTATCCAACTTTTTCTTTTGAACCTCAAGTTCTCGTTGAAGTCGCTCCATCCTGGCCTTCTGGTGTACCAGTAAAGCTGCAATACATAAAGTCCCATTTTATCTACTTTATTATCCTTCACATGGCAACATCAGATTAAGATGCAAGTTTGTACTCTTTTGGGAAAAAAAAAAAGAAAATAACACCGCTATGGACCGTTTTTCCAATTTCCTCACAAGAACAACTGCTGTAAGACAAAAAGTGCTGTATTTTTGAAAACAGCACAAACTAATTACAGACAAGCAAACATGAGAAAGCCGTAGAATGTAATAAATGTCCACGCAAAATTTAACTGTAATCTGTAAAAACCTACAAGACTAACTACCCAAAGCCAGGAACAAATATTTCTTTGTGTATTCAGCTTAACCACAGTAAAACAGGTAGCATGAAGAGGATTTCAGGCAACTGCAGTATGGAGCACTACATACATTTACTGCAATTAGAATTGGATCCAGTGTTGATCATAGTAGGACTCATCAGATGAAACCCAACCAGAAATAAGCACACCACTAGCAAACTGCAATATTTGCCAAAAGCTGGACTGTATGTCATTTTACCCCTAAACTACAGTGCAGAACCATTAGCTCAGCTTTCGATTTCTAACACTGCCTGCTATTTGTAAAGAAAAAGGAGAACAAGAAGACCTAATTTAGAAACAATTAAGTTACCATTTAAACCACAGTTTTTTAAAGGTATAAAGAACCTAAGTGGCAGATGACACAAATTCATGCAATCTAATGAGTTTATTTCACTGAAGACAGGTTTACTATTAAACATCATCACAAAAGCAGACACACTGCTTAATGTAATAATCACCTTCTATAAAAATATATTTCATTAAATAAACCAAAGAATAATTTTAACTTCTGCACAGCCATTAATTCATCCATTAAGCTAGTAATTCATATAAACTGTGATCAGTTTCACAGACTATGAATACTTTTATATCATCCTGGAAATTATAAAGAAGTAGCAATAACAAAGTATTGTAAAAAGATTGAATTTGCCTCACAAAGTCTTTAGCCAAACTCTAATTGGAACATGATGTTTAATTCCTCACCATTTCTTTAGGTACCAAAAACTTAGCAGCACTCAAATCTCGTTGCCTAGGTTTCCCAAATAGTAGCAGAGGAAAAAACACACATCAAAAAGATGCAACATTCCACACCTTTGGCTAGCAGAACTGTCTTCTCCTGCAGCTCCTGCCTGTTCATTCATTCATTCACTCACACATTGCATTTTGTCTTCCAGAGGTTCTTTAAAAGGAGGAACCATGCCAAACTATTTTTGAACAGTAGTGTTACAGACTGTAAGGCCATACTGAGATCCAGCCTAGGCTTTTGAGGCACAAATGTTCACAAGAAACTGAAATGACACCTCGCTTCTGCTATGTTTTGTTCAAATCAGTGACATTTTCACAGACACCTTTATTTTGGGTCACAGTAGTTGCACCACAGTAAAAACTGCAGTTGCGCTCATACGTAAAATAAAAACGTAATAAATTAAATCTAAAGATTTTTGTTGAAGACTGGGAATTATCAGGTAAGTCATCTCAACAGTCTCTCCTCTTGAAAAGCCTTTTACAAACAGCAAATGTAGCTGCAAGTCTAAAGAAAGAAAATCAAAGACTACTTTGCCTCTACTCCTGCAGGGAGTGTACAAGCCCTTTTTCTTTCTACATTAATTTCCACTTTTAGACAGCCTCTTCTGTTTTCATTACCTTGGTAAGATCGCTGAGGCAACACAGCCATGCTCCACTGCCCACTCAGAACTCTTCAGACCTGTCAAACTGTGGATGCAGGCTGCTGGTGAGTAGCCAGTAGGTGAGGAGCATTGTTACCAGAGCATCAGGTTGCATGGCATGGCACGGCCTCAAGAGTTCAACTATGACCAAGACTTTGCCTGTGCATCGCTCATCTCCTTTTTTAAGCTACTCTTGTAAAGGAAAAAACCCCACAATTTCTCATTTCGATGGTGTCCCACTTGTGAGGTTTAGAAATTCAGCTGTCATTATGGAACTGCACAAGGAGGAGAAGGCACTGATGGATTCTCACAGCACTAGTACATGCTTTTCATTTTCATGTCATGTCTGGAAAGTAATGCAATTTATTCTCCTAAGAGCTTTGTGACTACCACCTGACAATTTCAAACCTCAACAGGTTTTAAAAACACACATTAAAAATTACCATTGTGATTACAGAAGAATCACTTGATACCACTATTAAAAGTAACTTTGATAAGGAACTTGAAAGAGATTGGTTTAAGTGGAGACTTTCCTATATAATTTGGTAATTTTGCTTAAATACCAATTTGGCAGCTGCAGGAAAACAATGGTAGGGGGAAGACAAAACCCTCCCTGAATTTCAGTGAGGTATTTATGAATGGAAAACGGCAGTTTAGGTATTCAGCTCCCTCTAGTGTTGCTCAGAGCAACTGAAAACGTTCAGAAAAACACTGCAGTTCAACTTCTTAACTAAGCGCAAACAGGGTATTTAGCATGTTCAGTTTTTTACACTTCTGCACCTTTTCATTCAGCAGAGTGCAGTACACTTCAAAGCTCTGGCAGATGCCACTGCTTCCTCTGACATCCAAAGTGCACGTCTTTCACATAAAGGCAGTATATCATTATAATTACAGGGAGGAGCATAAAAGTCTGGAGGACAAAAGTTCACTCTTCCTCTACCAGAGACCTTATCAGTCGGGCACTGAATATACCTGTAAGTTTGTAAATGTATGCATAATTGTTTTCTCAAAGGCTCTGTGAATGTGAATTTTAAAGTTAGAGTGTCTTTTGTTATTTTAAGTGTTTGTAAGATAAATTCTAATCTAGGAATAAGACGATTTCACCCTACCCTATAGGCCTACCTATTTCTTAAATCTCTTAGTTTGTCAGGTATAGAGGGGATTTCTGGCAATGCAATTACACTGTGGCAGGAGGTTCATGAGAGTCTCAAAACACACTTATGCTTGTGCATGCTTTCGAAACCTGTGTTTGAAGCTACACAAAATTCAGTCATCTGATATGTAATGTCAATAGTTCAAACTGATTTTTTTTGTTCTCTCTTTTCAATACTCACCTAATTTTTTAAAAAGAGGATCACTGAAGAGTGTGACCTGATATACAGAGCCAAATATAAGGTGGTATTTTTTCTTAGCCCACTTGATGCAAAGGGCTCAGAGTCCCCTGGGGCATGGACCACAGCCGTGTCTCTTTCAAGTCTTTTTTCTTAAACATCTACAAGCACTGGCTAAAAATTAAAGAAATTTGTTTCCTGCAGCTTTATTTATTTTTAAAGTTTTAAAAAGCTCCAAGAAACCAAAGCAAGAGCTATGAAATATTAATTTACTAATCTAGCTTATCAATTAATTTATTTATATTAAAAACACAGTGGCAAGAATTGCTAAGCAAACATGCATTCACATATTTAACTATAGCTGGTACCAATGATTCACTCAATTTTGCACACCATCCTCTTTCAAGTTAAAGAAAATAATATGAAAACATCAGACAGTCAAAGCCATGTAATATTTAACCAAAGGACTTAAGTTCCCTAGCAAGAAAACATGTACCTAGTGATTTTATGGCACAATTATGTATTTTCTTCATGGGCTGCCTTCCCATTATACAGATAGAAAGCTGTATGCAGAATGAGCAACTATTAAATAACTGTTCAGCCTCACTACTCATCACATGACATGCATAAAGAGCATTCATCACAAAAATATATCTCAGTACAGAATCTTCAATTTCTAACAGGATTCCAATTTTTCATCCATAAGACACTTCATACTAAACTAAATTATATATTGACATCTCAATTAACTACTTCACATTAATAAAACTAATTATAAATTGTCATCTCTGCTAAGTAATGGGAATACTCCTGCACACTGACAGAAGTGATACTGAACAGAGGAGCATAAAAATGCATCCTCTTTTGGCTGTCCTTCTGGGCATGCATCTAGCATCACTCTTCCCACAGCATCATGAACTCTTACTGACTTCAACAGTGGACACATGTACTCAACATTTCCACAAGCGAGTCCTCAGTATCTCAAACTAGAATCCTAGAAAATGAGAAACATCCCTCAGCAACCAGTTCTGAAAAGTCTGGTGACAGTGAGTTTCTTAGGTTCACAGAGTCAGTGCCAGAGATACAACCAAGCATTCCAGGGAAATGACACTGATTTTATCTGAGCAGTACCCACTCCTTTACACATTATATAACCCCCAGGTTTGGCAGCAAATAAGACAGAGATCTGGGGCAGCCTTTTACTACCCGCTGTGACTTTCTTGGGAGGGAAACCAGAAATATCATGGAAGGAGACTGAGGTGCCTACACACACCGTAATTAAGGAAAGCTTCTTTGATGGCAAGCAGCAGCACCTACAGAGAGGTCCAACACATCTTCTGTTCTCCTGGGTTGGACCATGCATATAAATGTATAATAAATAAAAAGAGCAAAGGAAACTTCATTTGACATCAAAGCAACTCCATCTTCCACCCCAAGGTTTCTTTTCCCCCAAGCCAGTTTCAGTTCTTCCTGCCAAGATAAGGAGAAATGGAAAAGCAGAAATTCTGGCAGAAATGGAAAAGCTGATGAAAATACATTTTTCTCTAATCACGGCCAGAGAAACTCCTCATCTTCTCTGGCTAAAATTAAAATGAAACAAGCACCTCACATGGAAGGATTCTGGCAGTCTGGCTAAATAATCAGCAGTTTAGAACACAGAAAATATCAAGTAACTCAAATCCCTTTTTGTATGTAAGAAGAAAAAAAAAACAAACACTGCTAAGTGTAAGAAACATGTTTAAAAGCAACAGTTAGGACTTCCAGATTTCAGCATCATGCAAGTAAATCTACCACAGACTTCTCAACTTTCCAAATATTAATTAATAACAAAAATGTAAGAATCGCTGCACTTATTGCAGCAGAAATGGAGCACACATGCTGGAAATGCAGAACATCTCTACAGGTAAAGAACTTCAGAAGTATAAGCGCACTTTCTAGTGAAGGACACAGAGGGATGGTGATTTCCTGAAGTCCCTAAAGGTGTACCAGCCCACATCATACATCTACACATCATCTAAAAGCTGCAGCTTGGCTTCAGGAAGAGCTGGGCTCCACAGCAGGTATGAGGTCAACGCTTCTAGAACTCCAGGTTGTGTATCAGGCTCGCCTCATCTCAATAAACTGAATGCTGACACCTGCAGCTTGTAGAGAATGTACAGGAGGTTACAGTGGCCATCACTACCAAGGGTACAAGAGATAAAGAGGTAGACATAGTTGAAGTCAGCACCCTCAGAAAGGAAAAACAGAAGAAAGGGACAACTCCCTAAAAAGTACCCGAAGTGCAGTTTTGCAACCCCCAAAAAAGTATCCAACTTGCTTGGGAAGCAAGTTCATAATCTAGAAGAGTGTTTAGAGCCTAAGGACAAGATTTCAATTGCTTAATTCCTGCTATATGAAACTTGCCAGGACTAAGACCAAGACAGCTAAGTCTCTGCTCAAAACAAGAAATGGCAATATGATCGGGGGAGTAATTTTTTTGTCTATCTACAGATGAATTTTCTGAAGTTCTTTATGCACTGAACATAAGAGAACATAAGGATGATTAGCTTTTTGGTTCTGACACATAACCTTTAGAAACTTATGAGTTAGGATTGACTATTCCTTATTGAAGTTAATTATATCCAGAAGCAGTATACAAGCTAGAATCACTTTTTGATTTACTTCATTAACACAGTACTCCAGATGCAGACCTGGCTTCCAGTGTCCTGATCACTGTACTTACTTACACAAAATAAAATGCTAAATTCGTCTGAAGAATGTTTACATTGGTCATGGAACAAGCCAGTTTTTAAAATTCTGAATTGTTTGCTAAGTCCAGAGAGGACCAGTGAGGTCAAAACCAAATTATTTTGACAACCTATCCTGAATATTGCTTAAATATCCTAAAACTTATTCAGTATTTTTATGTAAAAAGCTTACGGGAGGGTTAATAAACCATCAAGTTGGTAATAAAAGCATGCAAACCCATGAAAACAGAAGAAAAAGATTAACAGGTTATCTCACTGTATCACATACTCTAGATTTTACCCCTCCATTATCACTGATCCCTTAAAAAAGATTCCTTTGGTTTGGTGTTGCTTCTCACATTTTAAAATGTAACAAAAGTAAGTATCAAGACTTTAAGCATTTTATTGTCAGGCACACAGTAGGAAACATGGAGGCCAGGCCAACACTTTATCCCACTAATTGCTTTTGAAGTGTGCTTTTCTTTCTTCTTAAATAACACTCACCAAAAAAAAAGAGAGGGAACATTATCCAATGTATCCAATGTAAACAGCACCTCAACTGATTCAAAAATCTGACAATGGAATTGTAGCTTTAAATCACTAGGACAAGTTGAACAAATGTAGATGTTTCTTTCAGAACAATATAAAAATGAAGATGGTACAACTCCACTTAATTAAACAGATAACATATCTCCTTAAGACAAACAGAAGAATATCTTCAAGTATTCAGTTACATGTCTTTACCATAAAAAGAAATCTATGATTTGCTTATAAAACACTTTTATTTATTTAGGAAACACTCACATATGCTAAAATTAATGATACTGTATTAACATCACAAAGGTTACTGTTTCCTGTTCTGCAATCTACACACTGAATTGACAACCTGATCAAAATTTCTACAATTTATATTAAGAATATTACCTTGTGTGTAGGCAGCATCATCAGATCCCATACTCAATTTCCGTGCATCACTGATCCTATCCACATGTGCTAAAACAGGGTCAGTGAGATGCTGGATACCCTCTGGTTCAACATAGTGATCAGGAAGGTTTAGAAGGTTTGTAGGTTCAAAAGTTGGGGACACTACCCCTGGGGAAACTGCAGGGGGCTTATTTGGAGAAACTGTAATTTTAAAAGTATATTTTGTGTTAGGCTGAGTAACAACCACTCGAGGAGAGGTTGCAGTGGTGCTGTTGCCCACTGCTCGACTCTTGGGTGGATGGTGATGAATAAATGCAGGACCCATGCTTACTTGACCAGACATATTCCTAGCAGTAGTAGATACTCCAGGATTTGTCGATATGAAAAGCGTGGGCTGGTTCCGCACAAGTTGATCATCTCCTGTTGTGGCATTTGCTGAAATGTAGACCTTGGGCTGACCACGTGTGATCACTTCATCAGTATTTGGAGGACTGGCCGATATGTAAACAGTGGGTTGACTTCTACTTAATGTCTGGCTGTTGAGGGAAGAGGGAACAGTGGAGGTGCGAGGGCCAGTTGAACGCAACTTAGAAGAACTGTTTCTTTGTGGCGGTTCAAGTTTGATTTCGATTTGATTTTTACGAGGTCCTGTGGATATATTCTGAATGTTGTATTGGCTATGAACCGAAGATTGTGAGCTACCAGATGAATGAATCATAGGTGCTTGTGGAGTAGTAGGAGAACTGATAGGCATGTACACATGAGAAGTCTGGTGGCCTTGCTGGTTTGGCTGTGTTGAGTGTTGCGATGAGGTATGTGGCGTAGTACTGGATGTAGGAATAGTAGTCCAGGGACTCGGCTGCGAAGGCTGGTAGACTTGCTGAGGGTGCATGGGATTAAACTGAGATGCCCAGCCCGGCTGCTGCTGTGTCTGTCGAGTGGTACCACTAGGAGCTGTGATGTAAGGCCTAATATAGATAGAATTTCCCTGGGGACTGTTAAGTACAGGAGGAGGTACACCATGTATGTGCAAAGATGTCGGGGTATTGCGACCAGGCTGAATGTTTGGGGCTAAAGTTACCATAATGGGGTTGAATCTGGGTGTTTGTTGAGACAAGTTAGATACTCCTTTGCTGCCTAGGTGAAATCCAAGATGTTGCCCTGGATTAGAAGCACTAACTGTATTAGCCATCCCAAAGACATTAAATCCTTGTGGAACCTGCGCAGGTGCTGTCTGTGGTTCCTGCTGAAACAGTTCATTGTTGGACTGACTAGTTTGAAGGTGTCCATCACTAACACTGTGAGCTAGAGTCCTACTTCCATTCATTCTACTTCCTTCTCTTCCATGGTGATAGACATTCTGTGACTGCAAATCCAAATTAAGAGATGTCATGTGATTTCGTAGTCCAGGAATCCCAGAATCATCCGAAAAACTCAGGTCTCCTTCACCGTAGAGATACTTTGTGCTCTCCTGAGAGAGAACTGCACAACAGGCATCCAAATTATTGTTATTCTAAAAAAGACAGATGAAAGTTTGACATTACTGATAAAATACTGTTACAATTATGTATGAATACATCCAATCATAACTGAAAAATTAACAATACAGCATCAGAAAGAAAACTTTAGGTGGCTGGCTAGCATAGCTGCTCTACATACACAAAGGACTTGCACTTGAAGCTCACTGCTCTGGGAACAGTGACTCAGCCAGTGGCACCAAGGGCAGAGGTCTGCATTGCCTCTGAAGCATTGACTGGGAGGTCCTGCACCTTGGTAAGCTAGCTTTACGCAGTATGATACACCTTGGACAAACACTTTCCCTATTCCTTCTCAGTTTCAGAACCATCTTCAGCAGAGACCAAATCTCTGGCTTCAGGAAGGAAAATGACAGCAGGAATGGATTCACAGCATCTGCACAGTACTGATTAATAACTTAAAAACAGAAATAAAAATACATGTTTATTTTCAATGTTTTCCCAAACACTTCAATACCAGTTATGCATTACCTCCTGCTGAAAACAGAAAGTCAATCTTATGAAGAGAAGAAATACACTGACCCAAGGAACTGTACATGACTTCAGAAGAAATGTAAAAATTCAGTTTATACAAATACAGCTGAATTACTCTTTTGTAAGATTAAACTATTAATCGAAACCCCAGAGGACATTTGTATTTTCATTTTAAACCACTGCTTGCAAGGCTTTTAAATACTTCTATCTGTACCTTTTAAAAACTGTAACAGGATGACTTAGAACAGACACCACAACCTAGCTAATTCTTTTTTTAAGAACATTTCAGAAGCAAACTGCTAATCTCTCTTCTCCTTTCCACATGTTTAATCATATTGTACTCTAATCTTCCCAATTTAGTTTCCTATGTAAGGATTTTTAGAAAGAGTGAACATGCATCAGTGACCTAATTTCCTCATACGATGCTCCATCTTTATCACTTTTCACACAGAACCTCCCACCCCCCAAGAATAAAGGTTAATACTTTCAGCCAGAAGAGCACCTGTTCAGGCCCATGTTATTAACACTAAATAGGTGGCAAATCCATCCAGCACATAGAAATAGTTACTAGAAAAAAATGCGCATGATCAAGGAAAAAAAATTGCATGTGCCAAGTAGCAACATTATCAGTTAGTTAAAGAGTAACACACAGATAAACTGATCCATGCTACATGCTTTCTATTATGTAACTTTTGTTAAACTAGAAGACATTTCTCATTCTTCAACCAGGATGAAGGTGACAGTGTTGTACAGACACAGCAAGACTGTCTCTACCTTACAGATTTACAAAAAAGAAAAAGAAAAAGAAAAAAAAGAAAA
>VXBB01005456.1:403612-422921 GCA_013399915.1 Illadopsis cleaveri | reverse complement strand
GGAAGGAAGAGAGCGACCCCAGCTTTCCTTCCAATTTTTAAGACAGTGTGTTTCCCAGCAGTGGATCCCTACATGCAATTGGCTATTTTGGTTGTCAGTTTAAAGGAATTCACCTATTGCACTTCACCATCTGTGCTAAACCAGCACACCTAGATAATCAAAACACTCTACCTTTAAATAGACTTAGTCCCTTTTTTATTATGCAAACGTGTACATTTGCATCCATTTGTCAACTTCCAAATGAATGAAAACTCCATTATTAATTCACAGGAAGGTCACAGGAAGTAGCAAGTATTAATCTTCACATCCCCCCTGTGATTGTATCAGGTTTCTTCCACAGATTAACAATACGAGAAAGCTGTCAAGTTTTTTTTTTTTCCTTCTGCATACTTAATTTCTACTGTTGCTGCAGTGTAAAGCTTTCATCAAGACAATCCTCTGAAGTCAAAAGCAGGTGTGGCTATTTTGAAGAGTATGCACTATTTCCAGTGCAACTGTTCTAAGAGTTCAAGGAAGAGAAAAACCTAAGACAATAAAAATGCCAATCAGAGAAAGAGGCAGGAAAATATGACCATATAGGCATGCCTATATGACCAGCCCTCATTAAAAAAAGCATCTTGAAAAAGTAACTGAAAACAATAGTCTACAAAGAAACATGATTAAACATTTTTTTCTTTAATTCACTTGACTATATCTCCTTTAAAAATCTGCTTTTGACTGGTGACTGACAAAAAGATATACAGGCTTCCTAAAATGAAGGAATGATTTTAGACAACTAGCTTAAATCTAACTACATGTTATAATCTCTCACAAATTCTCTGATCACAATGTGCACTAATGTAAGAACATAAATATCCTACTGAGTCATAAAAGGGTCATTTTAGCTCAGTGTTGTTTGCAAGAGTGGCAACAAAAAGCAATATTCAGGAAGAACATGTAAGCCTAAGCCTTTTTTGAGCACATTCCTCTCATTCTCTCTGTATGTACAACTGTGTGATTGAGAAAACTCGAGAGCAGTGCCCTGCCTATTCTCTTTACAAACATACTGACGATGTATTCACCAAATTCCTTTTCTTAACCTACTGAAATGATCTGCTCCTCCAATACACTGTGGCAAAGAATTCCAGAAGTTTACTACTCTTTGCATTTTAAAATAATAATTCAAAATCAAGCAAAAATTTTTTCTTTTAGACTTTTTTCAAACTTCTTGTCCTACAGGTCCTGAGTGGTACACAGTTCCAAGCCGCAGGATTTCCTAACAGTTCTGCATTCACCACCTGCATTAATTTTCCAGCTTCACTCATAAATCCTCCTATAATCTTCACCTCTCCAAACAGGTAAGTCTGTTCTCTAAATGCCTCCATGGAAGGCAAGTGCTGTTGTCTTGGTTAAAAATAAAATAACACCTTCTCACTACCTTCTCTAACACCAACATATGTTCCCTGAAACACAGGGACTGTAGACCTCAGTACTCAAGGGCATGTCTTACAGGGCTTTACTCTGGAACACCATTTCTCATGTCCTTGGTATCTTTCTGATGATGCCCAACAGCCCTGCTGGCTTTTCCATCTGCTCCTGAACATTGCACCACAAGTTTCACGTAGCTCCTCACAAACCCAAGATACCCTTCTCAGCTGCAATGAGTTATGAATGAATGTAGTACCTGTGCACAAGACCAGGCTTATTACACACCACAAGACCACACACTAGAACTTTAAAAATATTCCTCTTTTTCCCACCTATACCTTTCCTTGTCCATATCTAGTACCGTAAACATCATTAGCTGTGAAAGTCTTAAACATTTTTCAGTATTTTACTACATTCTAGCTCATTGAGTAGAAGACAGCTTGGTAAAAGCTATAATGTGAAGAAGAATCAGCCACAGCCAAGGAAGTCCAGCACACCTCAGAGTCAGAGAAGTGGGAAGTTTGTGATACAAAGCCTGAGGTACCCGCTGGCTGTGACCACAGTAACAAGTAGGATAACAAGCACCTGAAAGTGTTACTTTGTTTATTGCTATCCCCTTGCTTTCAGGACTTGTACTACTCTACATACAGAACAATTCTAAAAGCTGGTTGAGCTGGCTCCAGAGTAGTTTGTAAAGTTTCAGGTTTTACATCTGACCAGTCCAAATCAGAACAAAGTCTTCCTTGAACAAACTGTCCCCAAAAAGCAGTAGATGTTCAAGGAACTCGCCAGTGACCTACTGCCAATAGCAGCAATAAAATGTATGTGAATGACAAGTTCTTTGAGTAGCTTCAGGAACCTCTACAATAGTTGACCTCGGGCCAAAGGGGACTTCCCTGCAGCCTAAGTACACAGGAGCCCACCTCAAAACTTCTTGGCTCCAAACACCCTTTCAATAGTATGAAAACACATTCCAACTAGACCTGGATCTGCAGAGCTTGCAGACTTCTGGCTCCACCACTGAAAACCACAGTCCAGCATGACTGGCTGCTTCAGAGCTGTCAATTTGGACTCTACAATCATCAGTCCCATGATAGTTGCACTGAACCCAGGGAAGATTCAGCTTACACTTGGTAAGCCCATATTTGATTTAAAAATCTGTGCATAAATGAAACAGACATGTCATGAAATGAGAATCACAACTCCTAGCAACCTACATATTTAGCAGTAGTTTTTGATAGTAATTTCCCAATTTAAAACCAAAGTAAGACAGCACACACACCAGATATCAAACCTTTCAGTTAGAGATGCACAATTACTGCTGAAGAGCCATCATGGGACATCAATGTATAGAAATGGGCACACAGGAAGGACATGATGCTTTTTGTTCTTACAAGATCACATGACCAGGAATATCTCTGGACTTCTCAATGTAAAGCTCTATTCAAAATTATACATTAACAATTTCTTTTTTGAAAACACTTGTATGAATAAGAGAAATAAATGTAGATTGAAACAACCTGAAACCAAGCAAAAAGAGACACAAATGTGCATTGACATACTGAAGTACAAAAGCACTGGTGAGTTTCATACTGAAACCCCATATACCTCACCTTTCATTCTAAAGAGAACAGCAAGAAATGTCACTGCTTCAATTCAGAACTAAGTAAGAGTGTTGTTAACACTGCACCGTTCCCTGTGACTCAGAAGACTGTACCACAGAAACACTTCAAACCCAGCTGGTCTGAAACTGGAATAACTCTCAGATTTATCCATGAAAATAATAATAAAAAAAATCTTCAATTTCATTATTATATTGCCAATTCAATGATGAAAGAATCCAAAAGGCTAAAGAAATGCTAAGTTACATTCATGATATATAATGATGAATTTGTTCTCATTTATAGTGACCTTTACAGAAACCTACAATTGTTGAATGTAAAATAACCCTGTTTTCACGTTTCCACAACAGTGGAAAGACTGAGAGGGAACTTTGTGCCCTTTTAGTGTGTTCCCAATGACAATATTGCCATATTTTGTTAAAATTCACATGAGAACATAAACACATTGTGTCGTCTTTTAGCAGTCTGCCAGGTAGTTCAATTTCTGATATGTGTTTTGGGTTACACAGTTCACAGCAGGAAGCTCTGAAAAGCCTCTGTATCCAGGCAAATAGCTGAACTTTAGCAGTTCAATACAGAAGCCAACAACAGCATTTCAAATCTCAGAGCTTGCATTATGTAACCTAATCTTCCAGTGGTTTTGCTGATGACTAGATTGGTATTTAAAAGACTTATTTCTGTGTTTCATACTGATACTAAAGCAAGTACCCCTAAAAATGCTGAGAAGTTCCATCATCCTACAACTGTAAGCCAGAAATGAAGCTAATCAGAGATCAAGAGACATGACAGCAATTTTGGGAAAACATTCCAGAATCAAAGTAGTCCAATAATTGCCCACAGCCACAGTCAAAAACTTCTGAAGATGAGGTAATCATTTTAAACTAGAAGAGCATATATTCAGATTAGATATAAGGAAGAAATTATTTGTGTTGAGGGTGGTGAGACACTGGAACAGGTTGCCCAGGGAAGTTGTGGGCGCCCCTTTTTTGTGGTGAACAGGTTAGGTGGAGCTTTGTGCAACATGAACCTCTAAAGGTGTTCGTGGTCTTACAAGCCTCTTCAGACCTAAAACATTCTGTATCAGTGGTGTCTAAACCAAGGATAATTAACTGGATTTTGATGCAGTTAAGTAATGCCTTTAGAATTTTTTTTCCCTACAATTACACGATGTTGCTGAAGTCAGGCTTCAGCAAATTAAACGCATACAATTACATTAAGAAAAAGTACAGAAATCCCAGTAGTAACAAGGCATGCCAATGTTGTCTTATTCATATTATGTGTTCTATTTTCTAGTATGGGCATTACGTTTTTCCCTAGAGAAAAGAAATGGCTTGTGTATAATATTGGCCTAAAATGTTGTGATAGCACACCTAGTATATATCTAGTGTATAAAAAGTGAGATTTTTGTGAAACAAAAAGAGCTTGTCCCAAATAATTTCAAAATTACGGTGAATCTATCTTTTTGCTTTGACTGAAAACATTAATTTATGGGAAAAACTCCTAAAGAATTTACATCTCTTTCTTTCTTAGGCACACATAATGTATAGGTTATTTCCTGATTTTACAAGGAAGATTTTCTGTTTCCCTGATTTATGGAATAATTCTCCATTCTTTACTTTTTAACTTGAATTTCTATATTCTTAGTTGTGCAAGCCTCATCTGTACAGTGACTTATTTTGGCACAACCTGGTCACTGCAGCACAGCCCAGCAGGTGCAGCGTCCACTGTTGGAAAGCAAAGATACAGGGAGCAAAGATCTGCAAGTTGTACTCCAAGAAAACCTGGTTCTCAAATGTTTGTGTGACCGTAAAAAGAAACAAAGCACACATTTCAAGTTCAGGTCTAGGTGCACCTTTGACACTCTCTGCAGTTGTTCGAAATTGAAATCAAAACGTACATGCTCTTATTTGGAAGATGTTTACATTTGGCAAGTATGGTCTTTTAATTATTTTTTTCCCCCAGTTCCCTTTATGTCTCTTCAATGTGACTAAACAAGTTAAGTAGGTAACTTAATTGTGGTTTAGACTAGCAGATGGAACAAAAGGTGTCAGTATAGCCCCACCTGGGTTAGCAATATGAGAGGCCAGAGGTTGACTAAAGGTTGACAGTTCAGTCCATCCTCTTACTGAGGATAAAAGTAAAAGCTTAACTATAAGGATCTAAGGGAACATAAAGGATATAAGGCTAACTCTTGCCATAAACAGGAGCTGGAGAAAAATAATCCAGGTCTGGAAAACTGATTTGGAGGAAACTACCATCTGCACTAAATCTTCACTACCACCTACATCTAGTCTGCACTAAGACTTAAATTAATCTTGTTTTCTTAGTAATTCCTGAATAGAGCCAACCAGCAAAGAGATTCCTCTATCCTTCACTTATTCTATTGCTCTAAAGGTTGTAACTACTGCAGCAAGGGCATCACTACTGGCAATGCTTTTGAATGCAGTCGTGGTGGCCCCGAGCAGAAACCTCCTCAGACCATGGAGGGAAATACATTTTACTAAGTTTCTAACTCGGCCAAGGAGATACAATAACATGTCACACAGCAAGAGGCCTCTAGCTTGAGGAATTCTCATTACCAAATTTTAAAACGGAGCTTCTGACAGCAGGTATATTAGAAAAACAACAATAATAAAAGAAAGTATTTTAAATTCTCATTTCCTGCTAGAATAAGGCTACGATGAACAATAACATTGTTATGAATATTGCTGCTGGGTCTTTGCCCTTGTAGTCATGTTACTGTTCATCATATTCTTCAAATGAAAAGCCAGACCAATGAAGCAACTCAATAAAAGGCCTCAAAAAAGCATGACTGTACCAAAGGCAAACTAACAGTTGCTACATGTAATGTAATTATGTGTAACTGTAATGCCAGTTCAGTCATACAATGACAGCCAAACTCTAGAAGTAGGACCTTCTTTAATTATATCTTGTTTTCCATTAATTGTTTTTCATTTGTGTCTAAAACCAGTGTATAATGTTCAACAGTTGATATATCTACTACAGAGCAGCCTATATTAATGGTGACTTAACTGAGAAAAGGCTTCAAATACACACAAAATAACATCACTTTTGCAGAAAAAAAAAATCATAAAGCACTAGGAAGTTAAGAGTAAAACTATTAGCAACAGTTAAACCTGATATGCTTTCACACACACATCACTCAAGTCCTGCCTAACATTCTGCAGGAACTCCACAGTACTGCCAGGAAGAGAGCTGAACACTGAATTCAACACAGTGGAACACAACCAAAGAGACAATTTCTCTCTTATCATACTTCAGTTCATTCATCATCTTTCTCTTGCATTGCAGTAGGCAAAACACTACATTTCTGAACAGCATCATCTTCCAAACACTCTTACCAATGCAGTCTCCTTGCTGATCTCATTTTAAAACATAGCAATTCTAACTTGTTGAAACAACAGGAATTTTTCCAGGTCACAGGGTCAAAGTCTCTGATTCCCCATATGCTAAGCAGGCACTTTAAGAAGAATATTAACATTTTGCAAAAATTTATAGCAAGGGCTCTGTCAGCACTTGTATACAATGTGCACAAAAAAGCTCCATTCAGCTTGCTGAAGCCACATTCATACAGCATTTCACTGCGATTCACTGACTACTTTGAGAATGCCTGGTTTATACAAAACATCACTCAAAAGAAAAGTGAAAAATTCCTGAGCAGTAAACTGGCTTTAGGGAGATTATCTGCTTAGAGAGAAGCAAAGATACCAAGGATAGCCTGAGCAATAATATTTTGAGCAAGTCCATAAGCTATTACAAGTTACAAACTGTATGATTTAAGAGCAAAACAACTTCATCGCCTTCCATCTTCAGTGCTCTGTCCTGCACAGTACAAACAGCTACCTGTGCACCAAAATGCACCTTTGACACCACACCCAAGGGGAGTTGGAAGCTTGGTGGTGGAATTTGTGATCCCATTTCCATGAAAGCCATATCACAAGGCATTTAATGGATCATCAGCAACCCATAGCTGTGTGCACGGCACTAGAAGTGGAAGAAACAAGCGGGTTTACTTCTTCCTAGCTGTCCTGTACAGCCACGAGACCATACAACTTCCTCCTAGAAGACATGTGGTAAAATACACCATTTACAGAAAAACTGGAAGTAGCTTTGGACTGTTAAAGAAAGCATCAAACAGAACAAAAATAATTCTCTTTCATATACACCAGAGTTAAGTACGTATTCGAACAGTTGCTAAGCAGCAGCAGCAGGCTGTGCGCATCACATTGGATTTTAATGTTTCACTGATGTTAGAGAAAGTTTTGCAAAACCATCTATCAAAAGCTTTCAACTATTTAGCCATACTTCATCAGAAATGCAGTCTGAAACCTTAATAACCAAGCACTGCAGCAACTAACACAAATACAGATGCTGTCGTGTCACAAATAACACACATCTGTATTTTAGTCCTCTAGAGCAAAATAACAGACAACCAAATAACAGAGAAAGCTTCTGGATTTTGGCAGGGACCTTTTCCCCCATGGACAGAACAGGCTGTCCCCACAAAACTGGTATTTACCAAACGTGGCTCAATGATCAAATTACACTTCCTCTGGTATTCACAAAGTAGTGAATGCATGTGTCACAAAAAGCCACAAGAAATCCACAAAGTTGAAGAGTAACTCCAAGTACTCCCTTTACTTTCCTAATACTCCTTTCAGAAAGCACTCTCAGTTCTGTGATCTATATGCAAAGAGTCCCTTATTTTTTATATTCACACTTAAAGAAGAAAATTTCACTGATAACAATTCAAATTAACTAAAAATATTCAAGTAACACAAATAATTGGTCCAGGATAGTAAGGATACTGATTATAATGTCTCAAAAGCAGGACCTTACTTATAATTGAGACTGCCAAACTAAGAGCATAATTTATGGCAAAATCTATATGCATGGGAAAAAAAAAAGTTAGTTGCTGAAGAGAGAATTGTGCTCATTCAGATTAAGGACTCCACAGGTAACACTCATCTCACTTTTCTTCTTTGTTCTTTCTTAAATAAAAAACAAATAAATACAAATGCAAAACAGTTAAAGTTTTACCAAAACAAAATATTTAAGGCCCTTCACTAAGTGCCCTAAGCAAATGATACTTCTAAATATTTAGACAAAAATCTACTGGCTTCAATACAAATGAAAGCTGGCTATTCAGCCAACTAAAAGTTTTCTTTCAACTCTTCAAAATAATTCCAGAATTAACACTCTGGCCTACTTTCTTTTGGGAAAAAAGTAGGGAAAAAAATTCCTTCGAATATCTATGTCTGAAATCTCTATGAGCCTTTTCAAATTAAGGGTAAAGGCCACTCATAGTTCCAGATGCAAACAGAACTCAGATTTTTGGATCTGTCAGCTGCCTCCTGTGGCACGAGGCCAGCAAAGAAGCCACCTTAGTCAGGAAAGCACAGAACCAGCTCTTTGAGCTTCCCTGAGGACCACAAGTCCACAATCCCTGTTCTCTCTCAGCGAGGACAAGATTATCACATGAATCTTTCCCTATGGGAAGACTATGAGACGCAAGTTAACTGTGTGGCAGCAGCAGTCAGCCTTGTATGCTCCTTTACTGATGAAGTGCTTGCAGATTTAGGGTGAAACTTTGTGAGAAAGCTGAACAGACCAAAATCTTCAGTATATCTTGCCTTTCTCACCACTTTGCTCTTATACCTGCAATTCTGTCCTCTTTTCTTGCTCTGGCCCTATTTGTCCACCTCTTCCCTGTGGCAAATTCAAGAGATCTATTAGAAGATAACACCTTTCTTTTTTGTTGGGTTTCTCTTTTATGCCGCTGCATAAGCTCAAACCATCTTGGATACATTCAACTGTATCACATCTCACAGACTGGAAGATCCTATCATGCAAATAGCCTGAAAACGCATTATTGCGAAATCAAAGACTTTACTGCAAAACTAAAAGAAATAATGAACTAGGCTGACATAAATTACACCTTCTTTCCAAGAACTGTAATTAAGTATCAGAATTACAGACCCTGTAAGCATGGCTAGAGCAAAAGCTGAATTGGAGCAGAGAGTTATGGGCCATGTGTTGTTATTTCAGCAGCCAGCATTGGATCAGTGCTATGACTGGATCATTTTTATATCCCACTCCTATTATACTCCTATGGGACTACATATTAAACCAATTCTAGACCTAGAACAGGTGCAGAAGAGGAGCAACTGCCTGAAAAAAAAAACAAATCAAAAGCATTTCTAAGAAACATGTGAAAGCAGATTTTAGGAAGCAGTAATCTCAATTCATGGAGCCTCAGAAAAGCTGTAACTATACAACCTAAGGCTGCTCTGTCTCAAAGCATTCCAATGGCATCCCAGATAAAACAGTATTATCTAGAATGTTTTCTAAACTTGGACCTACAATTCTTGAATATTCTACAATAAAAACCAACTCTATCTTCATAGAATTACTGACAAACTTCAGTTGGAAGGTACTGACAGAAATTAACAGATCCAAACACTATTCAAAGTAGGTCTTTACTTCAGGTTTAAACCAGGTGCACGAGGCCTTGGGCAGCCAAATTCTGAAAAATCACAAGGATGGAGAGTCCACTAGGTTTCTGGAAAATCTCCTCCACTGATTAATCACACTCACTAAGAGCAACTTACTCTTTATATCCAATTGGGATTTCCCTTACTGCAATCTATTACTTCTTGTCATTTTGTTTGCTGAGAAAAGCATTCCTTTCCCATCTTGCCTGTAATTCTAACTGTGTATTAGTCCATCTTTAGACCTCCCTTACCCACATTAAACATGCTGAGGTTCCTCAATCTCTCCACTTATATCACCAACCATCTGATTTCCCTCAGCTGAAGTTGCTCCCATTTGTCAGCATTTCTTGCAACGGCAGGCTCAAGGCTGTCAGATGCACCCTCACAAGTGCTGAAGAGAAGGAATAATCACATCCTACAGCATGCTGTCTATTCTACTCCTTATGTTCATTCTGAAAGGCCCTTTTGCTTATCCTTTGACAAGCTGACTTACTGAGAAGTACATAATGAGAAGCCCATTCACAGCTGTTGTTTGAAAGATGCTTTTTAAAAAACAAGGTTAATTAACTTGATGCTTTTACAGTGCTTCTGCATCAGTAGTTGTATTATAAATCAAGTAAAGCTAGGTATCTAAGCAAATACAGTAACTGGTACAGAAATGCTTTTTTTCTACTTTTACATGTATAATACACAAATCTTCCACATCTCCCTCCTCTGCAGAGCATAGAGAAAACCATCCAGGTTTGACATCTGTCTACTTAAGAACTGAAGTGGGCAAAAACACACAGAGAGAAATGAAATTATGGGTCTGAATAAGGTAGGAGGAAGAGCGATAGGAAAAATTAAAGACCTCAGTGCAATTTGTGGCACTGAGTCCAAATTACATTCAAACCTCTGTGCCAAGCATTTGTCTGCTACTGTTGGGCTCTATGCAAATCCTTAATGAGTACCTTCTGTGGGTCCCAACACTTTTTTCCAAACCTTTAGATCCCTCTCCCCTAACTAGATGCCTACATACCTTGGTGGAATTTGGTTCCATTTGACTAAGACTTGCTTCTTTCTAGCCCCGATACATGTCCTCTCTAGACATCACAGAGAACACATTTAAATATCTGAAATTGAAATTTCAAAATGCCAAACTTTTTAATGCCAAAAATCAAAGCCACTGCTAACATTATTTGCACCACAGGAAAGTTTTGATGCCAGGATAGACAGTGGAAAAACTTTTTCAATATCATATACTGAAGTTCAGAAAAAATTGTCGAGCTCCAAATCTTCCCGTGTCATCACAGCTGGCAGATCTTGCTCTGCCTTTTTGGATAAATGCAGGATGGCCATCTATTGGCTACGAGAACAGGCAGCCTTGCAAAGGGAAAAGCACATAGGTATCAAAAACGGCTACTTTGAGTTGCTACTGGCACCAGTCATTATGGAACTAAGGAAAAAATAA
This sequence comes from Illadopsis cleaveri, assembly GCA_013399915.1. Taxonomy (NCBI): domain Eukaryota; kingdom Metazoa; phylum Chordata; class Aves; order Passeriformes; family Timaliidae; genus Illadopsis; species Illadopsis cleaveri. The sequence goes on along the minus strand of VXBB01005456.1, from coordinate 411,927 downwards.
AAATCAAAACCAAATGTTTTCAGATGGACTTCTAAACTTCATTTTCCTCTCACTGCCCTGAAAAGCTGCTTCTCACCAACAGGGAATGGAAACTGCTACATTTTCCATAAAACAGGAGTTACCACCACGTTGCAAATAAATGGTTAGTTATTTTAAATGAGGTGGTATAGTTAATTCCTTATGTGGAAATAAAAAGATTAAAAATATTTGAAATGCTCTGGGTTCCTCTTATCCTACAGATCTTCCAGAGGGCCTACTAATAAGTCTCAAGACTGACACAAAATCCCTTTTGGTCATTACAAAAGAAGTCCTCAGAACAAAGGCCTGAATGTCCTTCTATTTTACCCTAAAAGCCATGCTCAAGCTGTAAAAAATGCCAGTGATCTGCCACTGGAAATGTTGCATCCTCATTTTGACACTGTCAGGGTACTCTTTTGCACATCTTAAAAAAGCACTTCCCTCAGTGACTGAAGCACTGCGGAGGCCTCTCCCCCAGTATTATCAGGCAGTAGTTTTATGGACACTGACCGAGACATCTTCACCCCTTCACTGGGAGCACAGAGGACAGATGCAGCAGTTCAGGTGTGACAATAACCAACTAAATCACACCAGGACAAATTTTCAAGATATCACAGCAAGAATTTTGACCATACTGTGCTCTTTTATATCAGTGAGAGTTAGATACATTTAGAATGCAGGACTGAATTCAGTCTTCCAAAGGATGCACTGAATTTGTCATAATGCAACACAGGTTATAATAAATAAATTAATAAATCTAGAGCCATTTAACTTCATGATGTTAAAATACACTCTGAAATATTTTCACTTCCTTCATTGTCTCAGCTACAGCAAAATCAATCCCTTTTTATCAGCAATGAATCCTAACAGGATTGATAGCTCAGTCAAAAGAACCCTAAATGCCACCAATACCACCAACCTGAGAGGCCTTGTATCTTGCAGCAAAAAATCAACATATTCTAGAACAATAAAATCTTTTGTGAACACTCCATTTCGGTCAGATGGATTTAGAATGAGGAATTATTAAATGCTCCTGTGCATGGGTTAATAGTAAAATTAGTATGTGTAATAGTAGAATAAAACACATTCTACCCACTATAAAGTTTCACAGCAAACTCTAACAATTACTTACTTAAACTCTACAATACATGTAACTTGCCTTTTAAGAAAAGTATTCCTAGTATCACAATTTGTAAAACACAAAAACCAGCTCCTCCTGTAACTTAAAATTCTATAAAGAAAATTCAATTACAAACAATGCTGGACGTTAGAAATGTATTTCTTAAAAATTCAGCAAAGGAAACCACTATTAATTACAGTGAAATGCATTGCCCAGATTCCTTTTTCCAACATCAGAGGAAATTCTACATGAGTTGTCTTCACAGCTTCCCAACTACTGCATAATTTTCTCAAATATCAGTGACTGTAACAATTTCACTCTTGCACAGATCAGTAAGCTTACCCTTATATTAAAATTTCTCTTCAGTGCATTGGAAAGCTACAAACAGTCAGCAAAAAAACTGTCTACAAAGGACAGATTTGTGCTTCCTTTCCAAGCCACAAAATGTAGAAGTTTAGGAGCTGCTTTTTCCCTCCCAACCATTTTAATGAAACCTTAAACTTTGTGAAATTAGAAAACGCTCTTTGCAGTTGTTGCCATTGGGATAGTGAACTCTTAAAGGAATACACAAAGCACAAATTTCTACTGTAACACTACCTTTCATTTCTCAATTAATTTGTAATTGTTCAACTTTAACATTACATGGTAAGTAATGCTGAACAAAAGCATTTAGAATACCAGTTTGTTTCAAAACCTAAGACTTCTCATTGTGCATGTATTTAACGCCATTCCAGATGGATATTTGGAAACTGAACTGGGTAGAAGGCATTCCAAAAACTCAATACCAAATGAAATAAATGAAACTGTTTTACAACCACACAAGAGCTTAGATATTTGCCAACTTAGAGAGTAAAAACCATGAAATACTGTAGCATTTAAAAACCAAAAATCCCAGAAATATACTCTTAGGTACACATAACTGAAAGAAGCCCACCTTAGCAGAATGATACCTGAATACAAAGAAATGTAATATCAGCTCTTAATTATTCAACACTGTATACTATGCATACCAATATGCAGAATTACAAAATTTAAAAGCAAAGTATCACAAAATTCTAACTAACTAGTCCAAGGAAGGGAAAATACTTGCCTTCTCCCCTCCCCTCCCACCCCGCATTTATAATATGAGACTGAGAACTGAAGCTGACATCTAAAATGATAAAAAAACCAACTAAAAAAGAAATTAAAGTATTGAATTGCCTGTGTACAGGACATATGACAAGCAATAGGAGAGTCAAAGTTTCAGGACAAAGAATGAAAGCATTTTTATGCTTTCCTTCCCAAGTGGACCCATAGCTACATAGATTTAGCGAAGACCCATAGCTACATAAGAAAGAATTTCAAAGAAATTGCATATCATCTCCTGAAATCTTAAATTTTTTCTTCAGCTTTTGATCATATCTCCTAAAAAACCGTGAATTTAATTTCTTTTAAGACTTTCTGTTGCTTTCACCTTCAAAAATAAAGGTTGAATGAACTGTGGGAGCAACCAATGTGGTTGAAGATGGAAGCAACTATCTCAGCACTACATATATTCCAAGTAGACAGCATAAAAAAGCAGAGAATGTCTTGATTTCACAGTTCTTCAATTTTCTAACAATCCATAGTAGTTCAGTTTGTGTGAAGAACACTAAATTTTACACAGAACTGTCAAGACAGGTTTTATAGACATATTTTGACAACATAAATATATCAGAGCAAAATCCATAATTATCCTTTTCTCCCTTCCACAGCCAAACTGTGCTAATAAAAGCTGTATCTATGTGAAGATTATTTTGCCAGCATAGTACAACTGTACCTAGAATATAGAGATTAAGCTATAGTTTCACAACACTTTTTCCACTGCAGTACCAGCTTAAGCAGCCCTCATTCCTCAGCTGTGCTGGCACAACTGTTTGTGCAGCTGAGCAGTGAGGCCAGTCAGGGAATCGATCCAGGTTAAAAATAATATTTTTCTGATGGTAAATTCCACAATCTGCTTTGCTGCAAAGCCACCTGGCACATTAACTAGTTACACCAGCACAACTGAGGGGCAAGGCAAGAATAAGAAGCTAAGGTCAGGGCAGCCCATGCTAGTGCTGACATGGAAAGAAATGCTCATGAAACTACACTCTTGGTCTTTAAATGTTTTGGCATTCTCTGATTAAATGCATTATCCAACTACTGCAGAATAAAAGGGAATATTAACTACTACCTCACAAGCATGTTTAGAAAAAAAAGAAAAAAAGGTTTCCACCTACTTTTCAAGAAATTCTACGCAAGGGCTATAAGAAATTATCTTAAAAACTCATTTAAAACAGAAGTTTCAAACTCCCTCCCCCCATCCCCCTGCCACCATAACTTCCTGTCTGTGGAAGATGTATGTTTTATCATTTGCTGTTTCTTTCACTAGTTCACACACAAAACTTGATCCTGGATCTCTATCCTACAGACAAAGGGGCAAAATGTAACTGCATTTGTCCTCTCCACAAATCCCAGAGAATGGAAAAGGAGGGCAAAATGAACCATTTACTATGATGGCAACAACTGATTACCTTTGGAAGCAAATTTTCTGTGCTCTGATATAGTAACAGGACTAAAACCATACAACTCATCTCACAATACTGGCTATCCTATGTGTGTAAGGGCTACACCCGAGCTCCTTGGTAAGATTTTAAGCTTCAGCAGCAATAGGACAAGACTTTCTGTTAGTGATCTACTTTACTCCAAGTTTATACAAAAAGCTGTCTTCAAGGCCATGAAAAAGGATGAACCCTTCCTGGCTGTGCTCTATTGATACAAGCACTTTCTATCTTGGGCACGAGCTGTTGGCATACAAATATTCAGGTTTACAACCCCATGGATAAAGCTTCCTGACAGAAGCTGGTTTATATCATGTTAGCACGGCACGGAGCCACACTCCACACACAGGGAGCACACGTGTCTTGACCACATTCAAAAGAAGCATCCCTGGCACACAATCTTCTACTTCCTGCTGGTTTCAGCACAATTCTTGAGAGTATTGCAGTTAATATTGGAAAAAAGTATGCTTTTTCTTGAAAGGAAAAAACCACTAATTCTGGGAACATTCTATTATTTCATTTTACATCTGATTCATGTACACATACTTCACACTTAGGCAAGTCTCTGAATACGTATCAGAAAAGTCAATAAATTAAATGTATCATTCCAAACATTTAAAATATATCAAACAGCTATGTCCAACTTCTGTAGCTTCTTTCTATGAATTTGCTTCAGAGCATTCATAAGACATTTTTAACACTATTAACTTAGATAATAAGGAACATTTTTTTTTCACCCGTTAACCTCAGATGTTTATCATCAGATTTAATTCAAAGTACAGTTCAGAAGTTTTGATAAGAAACACTGTAATTGAAGAATAAGCCTTATAACACTGATTTGGAAGAATTTTAAACACCAAGTACACACTGTACTCTTTCCAGCCATGGCTGGGCAGGGTACTTCTTAGAGATGGGTTAGGAGGAACACGCCTTGTTTAGTATTTTGATTCTTTATTTACCTCCCAACAGACACTACAATATGGCAAACCAGTAACAATAATATACGAAAGCCTGCTGACTCTGGACTACTTTAAAAAAAAACAAAAGCAAACCTCAAGTAGGAATGACTATAGTGTCAAACACTGACACAGGCTTAATTAAGTTTAAGACAGAATTCCCCTCTCACCTGAATACAACCTAGCACAGAATGGGTCAGGTTGGAAGGGACCAACTGGGGTCCAACCTCCCTGCTCAGGCAGGATCATCCTAGAGCACATGGCATAGGATTGTGTCCAGATGGTTCTTGAATATCACCAGGAAGGAGACCCCAGAGCCTCTCTGGGCAATCCATTCCAGTGCTCAATCACCCTCCCAGTTAAGTTCTTCCTCATGTTCAAGTGGAACTTCCTCTACATCAGTTTCTGCCCTTTGCCTCTTGCTCTATTGCTTATCACCTCCCAAGAGTTAAGGTTGTGCACTTCCAAATCCATTCAAATAAAAACTAGCCAGAAGCATGCACTTCTTCAGCAATTAAGAGACACAAAAAATGATAAGCAGTGCATTTGTCAGACTTTTCCCAAATGACCCTAAACTACTGATGATCTTGTGGTATAACTACAGTAGCCCATATCATGAAGGAAACATCACACTAGAGTTTTGAGACTGTAGTCTGGCTTCTCATCTGGTCTGAACACACCTCTTCAGGGCTCAGGTTTCACTGTACTACTGCTACAGTAGAAATTCTTTATACAGTACAAAATCATGGTCAAACTGTAGTCTGTGGGAACCCACAAACATACTTTATTTAGGTACTTGTTCTAGCTAGCACCTTACCTGGTCTTGTATTACTCTGACAAAGGGTCATGAATTTTGAGGTGACTAAATACATCACCCAACACAAGTACTACCTGTTTATCTTGCACAAAAAGTAACCTGTTTATTTAAAAATGCACATTTCCTCTTATATACATCTTGCTGTACTATTATGGTAACACAGATGGGCCTAAACTAATCTATACCTTCTCAGAAGATCCTACAATGAGTAGCTGAGCACACAACAGCAGTCTGCTGTCACTCAGTGGTTTCCTTTCTAAACACCACTCCAGAGCTCTTTTGGCAAGTGTCCTGCACCACATCTTGTTGTGCAAAGGTCTGAGAAAAATCATTAAATAGGACATGATCTACTGAAAGCTAGCAAGTTACCTTCAGTGAAATTTCTTCATCTATTTATCATTTACCAGTCATTTTCCTGTGCCCTCACACCTCCAAGCCAGCCTGGCTCAACAGGTTGCTGCTGCCACCTGCCGGAAGAGCTTTACTCTCCTTTCTCCATCACAAAAACTTCTCTGGATCTTCTGCTCATTGGACACTTGAAAAGGGAAAGTCCATTTGCTAGGTGATCAGAAAGTGATTATCTGGCAGGTAAGGGGCAGCCTGAATTCATCTGTAGCAAATGGAGCTGGTGAAAAGAGGTACCTGAGAAATGCCAATACAAGCCCACCTATAGGGGAAGATAAACTTCATTTGTTAACAGGAGGGAACTCTTAGACTGGCACAGTATTATTTCCAGTGAGGAACAAGCAGAATGACTGCTGAACTCTCAAAGCCAACTAGCATGTTGCTAGTTATAAATAAATTCCACCTACTGCTATCATCAACAACACTAACCATATTGCTTACAGAAACCATAAAAATTTCGTTCCTCAAGTCCACCATTTCCACACACAGGTTTAAAGACACTTGGGCCTTTGAAAATAAAACTCTTAGCTGACTTTAGGCACCTTCTAGAATTCTTGGTCTTGCATCCCTTTGCAATGAAAATATAGTCTGAAGTACTGAATTAATAAGAAGTAAAGATCACACATATTTAATTTCAAGCTTTTAATGAATCTCCATGGAGTTGAAACAAACTACTCCATTGTTAGCAATTGTGCTAATACCCATCAGTCTGGTAAAAGAACAGAAAACCAATTCATCTGTTCACTAAAGTCCTTCAAATTTGAATTAAGTCTCCTGAAGTTACAAGTGAACTAAGGCACGAAGCATGAACAAAGTAACAGAGTTGTACAGGTATCTGGTAATTCATAAAGATAACAACTTCCACCACAGTGCCATGGTGATGCATTAGCTTAAACTGGTACTTCATCACTCAGTTGTGAAAACCCTTCAGAACACCAAACATTTAGTTGGGTAGTTTTACAATTTTAACTTTATGACAAATGTAATTTTAAATTAATTGTAGTCAGCATGAGGCTGACTGGAAGTGTTTGGAATTTCAGTTTTAGAAGTAAGAAACAGTTATCAATACAGATGATCACATATAAATGGACTCTGGTTTTCTGGAAGATTTCAGAAGGAAGTCTGAAAGAAGAAAGAAAGAAATTCTTATCAATACAACTTCTTTTCCTTTCTTTCACTTTGTTTTATTCAAAATAATCAGCAGTTATGTCAGCTATGTTTTTCAGAAGGACAGAAGATTGTGTTTTAAGAATATTGAAATTCTAACTTCAGGACTGGGCAGCACCAGGCAGCTCATTGCAAAACCACTGGAGTTGGCAGAGTGTTTCTTCTATTTACTCCTGTCATTGCTTCATGCACTTCCTACCAGTGAACAAAAAAATATATTCAGAAACCAACACTTTAATTACCCTATATCCTTTTTAATCTAATCTCTTATCTGTTAAAGAGCAATCTTGTCACAGTCAGCAAGAGCAAACCAGGCAAAGGTGTAGTGTGAAATAGGTCTGGCACTGTAGGCCAGAAGAAAATGCTAAAAACAGGTACAGAAAGAGCACAGTGCAGATCCCCATGTAAAAAACTCAGGTAAATAGAGAAAGGAGAGAGGTCCTGAGAAACAACCCACTAATGAGAAAAAGAATCTCACATAGCAGATACCCAGTTTAAACTGCAGATCTTTGGAGAGGCACAGATGAGCCAATAATGCCTCCTAGAAACAGGCTTTGACTACCCTCTGTTCAATTCCTTTAACTTAATATACACTGATATAAATCCTACCAAGTATTGTATAAAACAACAACATTCTCAATATAAAAGTCCATATGCCTGCCTACAATGACTTGCTGATCCAGTTCTTGGCAATTCCATCTGCTCTTGAAAGATAACCTTTACTGGCTGCTCTGATGAAACTTATCTACCTCAAAACATAAGACACCAGCATAATAAGACTCAAAGCTCAGGCTCTCCCCCTCTAATTCCAATAATTTCCAGCATCTGAAATTTCATTCTCTAAGTCCAAGCTGCCAAGAGAAAACTGCGACCTACATGAAGCTGTATGATGCATTGTGCATGTAGGGGATAATAAAAACTAGAAAATCCCTTTCTTTTGTCAAGCAAAAAGGTAAGCACACATGATCCTAACCAAGAGAAGAGGAGTAAAAAATTCAGAACAGATTATCAGATAACACTTCCCCATGCACACAAAGACTCCTGCTCCTCACTCCCTATTTGCTCAAATAAAAGCAAATGCCTAATGCCTGCTTTTTATGCATGACATTAAAGGCAAAAAACAAATATCTGAAAGCTATAATCTGGTCCCTTAACAGAGCAAAGATACTTACAACATCACTGCCCCTAACAGCTGAAGAAAAATGAAGGAAATAAAAAAACTTCTCCCTTATGAACATCTGTGCCCTAAAAAAAAAAAAAAAAAAAAAAAA
>VXBB01005456.1:388909-403553 GCA_013399915.1 Illadopsis cleaveri | reverse complement strand
AAGAAACTACCACTTCTTTTTACTCATTTAAAAAATGAAGAAATTAAATTAAGAGATTCAATTAATTACTTAAGCCTAACTGAAAACCAGTTTGTTCAGAACATCCAGGCAGAAAATTAGGTTATTCAGCTTTTCAAAGAAAATGGTCTCTTGTCTGTCTTTACACCATTCCCACAGACCATATTTCTTTTTGCTCAAGAGCAACTTCAATTAAAATGTTTCATTACAGATAATAACCACTTGAACACACTCATAATTACACTTCAATCCAGAAAACAAAGTCAGTATACTAAAATGTATACATGGCACAGTGTAAATGTTTATCAAACTGAAAGGTAGAAGTGAAAGAAAATCATGTTTTTTGCTAAGGTAAAAATTTTGATTGCATAGAAAATGATTGACTAATGCAATCAGACATATGCTTCTCTTATTTTAATGAAATATAATGCAGATTTGTTCTAACAGGGGCAAAGAGTTTTGGTTATTTTAAGGATTTGGGGACATCTCCACCCAAGAGTTTATTCATAGGGGTCTTCTTTAAGAACAGTAAGCTCAGAGATACAGTAATAACCAAATGTACAATTAAAAGACATGCTTAATGATAGAATAGAGATCTTCAGTTTTGTGCATTGCTGTACTTCATTTCACCCATATTTTCCTGAGAAAATGACTACAATTATTAAAGAAAATTCCTTGAATTTTTCTTGCTAGGCTTCTAATCCAAAATAAACTCTCCTTACTTCATTTTGCCATGCTTTAAAGTTTTTGCAATTATGTGTGAAACTGGGACAGTAGGACAAGCCTCAAGGAAGCATTAAATGCAACTTTCTCACTCTCCTCTGGCATGACCACTAATACCTTGCCCTGCACGCCCCAAAATGGTGACATCACTTCTGGTTAACTCCCATTCCATAGAGCTGGGCAGGTGGAAAGAGGCTAATGAGCAAATTAAAATATCCACCCACTCTTTGGAAGTACACTGATCGTTTTGCAAACACTTGCACCTTTCACAGTATAATGACATCACCTATCACTACCCAAAGAGTCAAAACAGTCAAACGTGTTCCCACTATCAGACACTTGGGTACGGCTCAGAAAGCCCCATGGTCCCATTTCCCACAGAAACAGATGCCAGCAGAACGAAAATCTGAAGCATCTGGGCCAGGGAATACGTAGTTAGATAACTAAGCAGCCAAGTACCAACTTCTGACTTCCAACTCCCCTCCTATTCCCCAATGATAAACCAGCTACCTAAAGGGCAACTTCTTCTTCCTTCTCATTTATGCTGCGTGACTCACCTTGAGAAACATCCCAGTCTATTTCATGAACTTTACCCACTAATGTCCCAGATACCCGCATGGTATTCTCTCCTGATCAAGCAGCACAGAGGATTGTGTCTCTCACACACACTTCTGGGCTGATTGAATACTTTCCTTTACTTCTGGGCTGGCTCAGTATTTTCTTTTCCACTCTTTACAAAAAAACAATTTCTTTAATTGATGGGAGAGGTGCCACTGGTAAATTCAGTGTTTGTGTAAATACCTATTGGAAGCCAGACTGGCAAAAGAATAAATTCCTTTTTCATCTTAATCAAGGACTTTACTTGTTTACCAATGTATCATTTACTCATAATATTTTAATGACAGTAAGGCTGGGTATTTCAGCCACTCCTTAAAATGCTGTTCCAAAACAATTCAATACTGCCACTGTCATTCCCCTGTTCCCAGGCATGCACTCCCCCTCTCCCTCCCCTCCTGTGAGTGCCCAGTTCTGGCACTCATCTGATTCTGCAGCAAGCCAGTTCATGGACCAAAATCAGGACAGGGAATAATGTCATGTTAATTTTCTGCTAGTTTAGCTTTGAGTCAGATGAATGCCAGGGTGAACACAGGGAAAGAAGCAGAGCCAACTTACACTGATTTACAAATCACACCCTTAACATTTCCTAAGGACTGTCTTGGAGGGGGGAGAAAAATCAAGGCTCTACTCAACTCTAAATCAGACTTTTCTGCTTTTACATTACCTTAGCACTAGAATAAACACTGAAAAAGTTAAAAAACTAGGCCAATCACTCAAAGCTGCTTCTGGCAGCTGTTACAAACAAGAAACAATGTAGGATAAGAGGAAGAAGGAAACATACAAGTTCTAGAGAGGCAATACAAAGGGTAAATAACAGCAAACCACTTCCTTCAATTGGTAGCAGCTATAATTGGAAACAACTCTGTGAAAACACAGCACCTGAACTGAAAGGCAGCGGAGAAGTTTCAGAAATATTGGTAGGACAATACCAAGAGAGAACCTCCCACCAAGAGTTATGGAAGAAAAGACGTTTCACTATTTAACACAGTACCATAAGCAAAAAAATGGTCACAGAACTCCCCTTTCCTGACAATGCTCTCCTCTAGAAGGGCAATTGAAATCCTTGGATACAAAGGGTGTCCATATTAGGAAGAGACTCACAGCTGGGCTGCCATAGTTTTAGGCTAACAGAGCTTTACTTTGTATCTGCAGTTATCTTCACCTGTGAAACTGCACTGGCAGAAATCCCTGGGGTAATGGTGGAGGGCTTTTGACAGCTGCCAGGAAAAAGGGGGAAAGAAAGGGTGAAGTGTGCTCATGGAAAACTAGTTGTTGTTTTCTCTTTCTTCTCTATTAGTTCCCAAACCAACACATATAAGGACAAATCCAAGATCACCACTGCAATATTTGGGAGGAAGCCTCTAGTTTCCACTTGTTTTCTGCCAAATTCATAGTAGTAGACAAAAATAAACAAAAATCCATCCATTAACATGGGAAAAAACCCCTCCACCAACACCAAGATGAGGTAACAGACACTGACAGGCACGAATCAAATAGAAATACTCATGGTGGTGCCCATACAACTTGGTTTTCCTGTTGCTTTTCTTCCAAGGCCCTATTTAATGCACAAGTAAAGTAACAGACTTCTAAGCAGCTATTCCTCTAGCTCCCAGTTAGCTTCCCATACTTATATTCTTCTAGAATAAGATACAGATTTCCCATCAATGAACTGATAATATGTAATTTTAAAAATTGCTATTATTTTCTAGGTTTCCCTTGTTTCACTATGAACTGTCCTCAAGGAAGACAAGAGTGCCAGCTGTTCTCCATCCTTTTGTTAAGGAAAGAAAACTGTGATCACTGCACTCGCTGCTATGTGAGGGACTAATACCTCTGATCCTTTTTTCTGCATTTTACTCCACACAGGACTGGGGGGAAGGAGATTAACAAGGAAAGGGGAGAGGAAAGCCAGGAAGAGCTGAAATGTCTCAGCATTCACAACTTCTCAGTACCTATTGTTTCCTGCTGTTACAACCTTTAACAGATGATCACCAACCCTTTCACACAGTAACCTATCATCTACTTTTTTCCTACCTTAAACTAAAAATCCTTACAAGCAGCCTGACAACAGATACACACTAATAAGAAACTAGCTACTCAAAAGGAAAAAAATTAACTAAGTAACCTACTCTGAAAAGGAAGGACAAGGAAAAGTAACAGGAAAGCTGAGAAAGAATAGAAAAGAAGCCTCAAGGCAGCCGGCGAGTAAAGAGCTTTTAAGCCTTGTAAGGTCTTCACTTTGTCACGTCACTTGGGAAGAAAAAAGGAGTCCCACAGCAGCAGTAAGTTTTACATAGGACTAAAATTCACATTAAAAAATCCAGAGGACTTGCAACTAAGATTTTGTCCTTGTATGATCCCTGTTCCAGACCATCTCTGTAAACTGTGGACAGAGAAGCAGAAGAAAAGTGCAGAAATAAACCATTTCTACTCAGATTTTGACTTTCCACAGTATTTTCTGGATATTGATACCAGCTGATAACCTTTTATTAAAAAAAATATAAAAAGTACATACAATTAAGGAGAACTGTTAAATCTCAATGTTTATCTTCTAACCAGAGACATAGCCAGACATTGTGTATTTTCAAGAAACTAAAGAAAGCTGAGAACCCATTTTATAAAAATAAACATTAAACAAGTGCATGGTGAAAAAGTAACTCTGCCAGTCTGGACAGCTCTTCACAGCTTTGACATACTAATACATTTCTTGCATTTGCAACAAAGATAAGAGTCCTGTTAATAGAAGGAGACCGACTTTTGAAAGATAAAATGAACAGTGTCACACAGATAAAGCAGCAAAGGATTCATAACTATTTGGCTCTGTATTTCGCAAGAATTCAAATTTTCACTCATCCAAATTCTCTAATGCTTGTACTGCAAAAATAATAAGCCACAGGTTACAGGCAGGCATACTTAAAAAATGTAGATGGGGACTCTTCAGAGGAACCGGCAAGAACCAAGATATTAAAAAAACACCTCATGCTTTAATTTTGTGTTATCACCACCATTTCCCCCATAAATAAAAAGCAAACTAAGTACTATTCCTTCCAATTACATAGTTTTATTCTCACAAGAGGTTCAGAAAGGATGATAAAGGAGTGACAACAAATTCTAAAGCTCATAAGGCAAACAAAGCTGCACTGCTAGGCTTCTCCTAAACTCATTTAAAATCGCAGTCGATCCATATATAACAGAAAACAAAGATACAAAAGCCAGAGAAGGTGGCAATAGTAAAACATAAAATGAGAAAGGGCTTTTGAAACCAGCGAATTTTGACAGTCTGCACAGTCACTGCAAGCATTCTGCAGCATTCATTGACATGACAGTGTAAGGTGATGACTTGCCCTTATCACAAACAGGCAGCAGCTTGAAGTCACACAGACAATGCTGAAATACTCTTTTGTCCAAGACTTTTAAATAAAACTTCAAATATGAAGACAATTTTTTTTTAACTAACAAGATCCCACGCTAGTGTAACTCTGAATATTTTTCTAGATGAAGTATTCCTCTCAGTATAAACTACATTATGTTGAGGCAAGTTGCAAGTCTCAATCTCATTTGCGTTGGCAAGAATTTCCCCACTCATTGATGGGGAGTGGAAAAAACATTCCAGAGAGCTGGCCCTGCACTGAAGAAACGTAAGCTTCAGTTTGGCCTGTTCTTTTGGCCAGTTTCAACAGGAAGGAAGCCTGTAGCTCCATCAATTCTGCTAACTCCATTAGGTGGTACTTTAACTTTAGGATACACTCTTGTCACAGCAAAACTACTGGCAACCAAAACCCGTAAGAAATCAAACAAAACCAATATAATAAACACAACCGAGAAAACATGAAAGAAATCACAGCCTAAGCTTTAGCTTGAAGTAGTTGTTGGTATCTCCCAGCCTAGAATCCCAACATGCAGACCAGATTAGCAACTACTGCTCAGTTCCAAAGTCCATTCAAAATCTGCAACTGAAAGAAAGAGAACACCTACGCACTAGTTCTAATTTACTCATCTCTATGTAAAGCTTTGTATTCATTAATATATTTGAATAGCAGATTATAATTTAAGAGATTCACTAGTTTTGTCTTATAACCATTAAAGGTTACAAAGGGCTCCAACTCTAGACCACAAATAATGTTCCCTTGGAGTTCATAGGTGAAACATGAACATCATTACAAAATAAGTGTTTTGCTATCCTATTTTAACCACATTTTACCTCAGGAGTCAACAAGTGCTACACCTTATTTCTCAGTCTTTCTCTCTCTCCATAGTTTACATAACTCATTGCCTATTAGCCACACTTTCACAAGTTTCAGTGGGACCTGAATTTCCTACTGACTGCAAACTGGACTACAGCATTTAAAGACCAGAAAACCTTAGAAAAAACTCTGTCTTACTGACAAAGAGAAGACTGCTAGGATTCTTGCAGGCACCATCACTTAAAGCTAATTAAAATATAGCTGTTGAAAGCATTTAAGACTTCTTGATTATGTCCAGATAAGAGGAGAAAAATTACTGTTACCACCTTTCATCCAGGTGGGTCACTAGTGAAGATTTCACACCGTGGTAGAATCCACATATGTGGGTTCTGTGGTGAAGTTAGTTCAACTAATTAAGTTAGTTCTACTTTTTGAAGGGCTAGTTTTATTTTTACACCATTTCAGTATTTCAGTTGGTGACTCTGTGAACAGCTGCAGTGCCACAGTGCCTAGGGATGATTGCTTGAACTGGTCTTCCTGCTCCTCTGTCACAGGACCACTCTCAGGCCTACAGTTTCATAAGCAGCTTTCATCATCCACAATACCAGCTTAATTAACTCTTATTTCTTCTACACATATATTCTTCTGGGTTTTCTACCATATCTCTGTTTAGCAGAAAAACCAGTTTACGGGCTCATACTAAAACCACCTCAGTGAACTCAGAGGAAAGGATGGCAAATCCATGCTCTGTCACTGATGTAGAGCAGAACAACCCCCTCAGTGTGAAGTCACAGGAGGCCACCAGACTGATCCAGCAGCTCCTCAGCACCCAGGGTTAGTCTCAGCCCATGAGATCACCTAAGTTAAACAACAATCTGGTTAGTTTTCCAACCAACCATACAGAAACTGCTCTGGCTCTGAGACAGATGAGACCAGAACAAGGGACCAGCTGCTTGTGTCAGTGAAAGCAATCTTCCCTGTTCAGTCACAGCAAAATATCAATGGCCCCTGATGCTCATGAACACCTGTGTTCTTCCATTTTTTGCTCTAAACCTCCTATCTCAAAGCCATTTTGTTATATTACTTCAAGAGTAATTCATGTATGCAGAATACTGACAAAAGAGCGAAAGCATTCCTTTCATGGCACCAAAGGCATATTTTTGTATCAATAAACCAAAACTACTCACTCAATGTTGCAGCTCTTCCAGAAAAATAACACCATTCTGCACACACAACTGCACTACACCAGCAATCTCTGTATGCAGATTCTGCATTATGGAAGGATGACACTCTCATCCACCCAAAATCCTGCAGCCATGCTGGTACCTTTCCCAGCTTTGACAAGACCAGTATCTTCAGAACAGTGAAGATATCACATTGGCAAACTGATGTTTTTCCTCCACAGTACATGCAAAAAAGCACTACTGGCAGAAACTGTATTTTCCTTTTGATCTGGAAACCACAGGGGTTTTCAGCCCCATGCAGAGGAAAAGAAGAAACAAATAATGGGTGTTTTCTCTGAACCTTGCTGCTTAACACATCACCTGCTAAAGAGTCTCTTTCCAAGAGACTGGAAAGAACAGGAATTTCCACAATCCAAACGACCGTTTTCACCTGCTGCTTACAATTTATTTTATTCTCCTTCACCAGATATTGTGGAGGGGGAACAAAAAAAAGTGTTGCACTTTACCCATGGAAAAGAAAGATCAAAATGGGCTTCCTGGAGAGGCACAAAACCTGACCCTTTAGCAACCTTTTTACACAGATGCTCATACTAAATTTTAACTCAGATACAGAACGAAATTAAATATGTTATTTAAGAAATTGCTTGTGGTTAAGTTTTCCTTGTATTCGACTCATTTTCCAAAGAAATAAAAAGTTCTCATTCTGAGTGAAGCCCCAAGTGTGGCACAGATGTGATCCACTGTGATAACCTTCAACTCAGCTTTGATACACCGACCTCTACCCCAAGCAGCTACCAATGAATACAAGCTAGTGAAGGTCTACCTCAAGGAATTTCATAACTCTTCTATGAATTTGCCAGACAAATATTAAAAATCATTTCAAATCATCACTAAATGATTTACAGTTATCAAAGACAATTTTAATTAAATTTTAAAGACTGGAACAATTTTAAAATTACAGGAGAACTAACAGGCCTAATAAAAGAAAGATAAAAATACTTTGCTAAATGTCTTTGTCTAATCCAATATATTTACCTAGGTAAATAAATTTATTATTCCTGGGATTGCAAACTCTTCTAGGACTGACTTATTTAATAAATATTTATATACTGCATTGCACAAAAGGGCCTAATCCAGCTTAAACACTTGTCAATACAATATAATAATCTCGTATTGGCAGTTATTACAGTAAGAGTTTTAAATACACAACTTTGTGCACACAAAATAATCTTATCGCCATTTACCAAAGACAAGAGTAGTACTTAAAAAAAAAAAAGAGAACAAGACACCAGTTTTTTTACTGCCTTGTACTTATCAACCTAAAATGCCTTTTTAAGCACACTTTTGCTGAGCCCCTGGAGACTGACTGTTCCCAGGCTTAAGGCTGTTAGACTGAAGAAGGCTCTTTAAGGAAGATAACCTACCATTCCCATGAAAAACAAATGCTTGTTCAACAAATGGAAAGTTGCAGTTTGAACCAGTTGAATGAATAGAAAGAAATCCAAGTACAGAACTCAACCCCTTTTTTTTTTTTTCCTATCATTCTCTCAGGAAAGCCTAAATGAAGCAAGGGCAAACTTAGCAGCGATACTCTGAAGAAGAGAAAAAATGGGAATGAAATGACAAGTGCTGGTTGGGTCTCTTAAGAAAGATATCCAAGAAAGATTAGCACAAAAAAGAATGACAAAGTGAAGTATAAACAAGAGGGCACTAATGCTTCAGCTATAAAGTATAGATCAGTATGCCTAGGCAAGGTAAATGGAGAGGATATGAATGAGCAGATTTCCTCTTTTCTAGCTCATCTACAAATATGATAAGATGTCAGTAAAGTGCTTGGACGAGATAAATTCTGCATGGCACAGATTTTTCAAGGAGTAAAGAAAAAACAAACAGAAAAAAACAAACAGAAAAAACAATGAATGCTGTAAAAATACAGGAGAGCACGGCAAAAAGAGACGTGTAGCACAGCACAGATGCCGGGAGGGGAGACTTAGGTTCTTAAGAGTTAAAACACAACATGAATTGACAAAAGATACACTCACAGATCACACTGTACAATTTAAGTATTTCTTTAATTGTGTCCTTTTCCCCCCATATATAGGTGAAACAGTTCATTTTTTTTTTTCCTACATGGGGAAATCAGGCTTAGGATTTACACATGGAAAGACTTTTCTGCATTTCTAGCTTCATTATGAAACAGAAATCGATTTCCAGAACCCAAACAGTTTCAAGAAAAGACATGATTTATCTGAAGGTACCTGTCACTCACAGCTTCTGAAGCATCAGATCAGTAACTAAGGTCTGTGGCACAGTTAAATTTTGAAACTTACTGTATTTTTTTAGTTACTTTACTAAACCTGTCTCATTTACCGTGTTAAAAAAAGACATTCTGAGAACACATTGATAAACGGATGGATCAGCAAGAGATTTTTACACACAGTGCAACTTCCTTTGAAAAATGCATTCTAAAGCTCTGGCTTTGGCAGTCTCTAAGAGTTACTCCCTAAACATATTTATCCTTGATCTTCCTACAAGTCACTTACGAAAACACCTGATAACAGGAAAGCACATTCTTAAACAATAAAGACAGGTTGCAGCAAATAAAATTAAAAGGTTGCTGTTAAAGAGTATTTCCCATCTGCCAGTGATTTCTTATCCATTTCTACTGGCATTATGGACAAAATAGAAGTGTACCAGGCAAATACTTATTTCAAGACTCAAAAAACTCCATAAAATCTTTAGTCTGTAGTAAGTCTATATTAAAAAGCAAATAACTTCAGGCTTACTAAAACAATTTGATACTACCATGGCTCACCTTCACAAATAAATGAGTTAGACCTGGAAGTACATCACCTGTAGCATTGCATGTAACAGCCCACAGAGACAGGACTGAATTACACCAGCAGCATGCAACCAACATGTAAGCCACATTATCTAAAGAAACTGTACATGATGTAACAAAAAAATTGTGGTTTTGATGGTGTATTTTGAAAAAAAACATGTATGTCTTATGCACTTATGTAACTCCTCCCTTACTCAAGCACATTCTTGCCCCATGCTGCTTCACACACAGTGTCAGCCTGGGCACTCCTGTTGAATCAGACCCACACAAGCACAAGAGCAGACACAGCTCAAGAGGCTCTGTAAGGAGTGGAAGCAACAATACCACCGAATCTTTTTTTTTTTTTTCAGTCTTCATCTTCTTAAGAAGCTATTTTAACGTGATTTTTGTTCAGGGTGCTGTCCCAGAAACAGCAGAAGTAATATAGTCCCGTTTCCCACAGATTTTCTCTTAGCCTCAGCCATGCCCCTGTGTTCCAATTAGTCACATTCCACCTCTATCCCAGCTGCCTATTATCTTACCGCTCTCTTCCAAACACCGGCCACAATATACTTAACCTCTCCTGTCCTCTAACTACCGACTGAAGAAAAGAGTACAGCACTTCATACCTCGTTCTTACCCCACAGACAACTGGCAGCTAACTGCCAGCAACTGCTGAATTCATGCAAAACTTTCCCCTTAAGAGATGATCTTAATGAAGTCATTAACTTTAACAAGTTTAACTTTTGTTCAACATTATTAAAATGTAAAATCTTTCACACATTGACCCTTGGCTATTTTCTCTGCTGAAATTTTGATGAGCTCAGAATTTACTGAGACACAAGATTAAATGAAATATGATTGCTCAAGATTTGTGACTTTAGAAAAGCAAATTAAAGACAGTTTATACACTACATAAATATAAAAAACCAGCAACTATTTCTTTAAAAAAAACCCACAGAAAATAGGCACATCTCAACATTTCATCCACAAGAGAACAGCTGACTCTGAACTCCCTCCCAAACTGCGAGAATTTATTTTCTAGCATGTCCAGTTAACTAAGGCTACTTAAAGAAATTGCATTTATCTGTTTTGTTTGTCCTTTTAATAACTATTTGCATAGTCTGATCGTTTTCAAGTGCATTTTAAAGGACATATAAAATCTCACAGATAAGAAAGGGTCAACAAATTTTGTGAAAACTGGCAGCTTTGTAAAAAAAAGTAACTTGAATTCATGCTTTCAATGAGAGTCAAAGCAGGTGGAATTCTGCCTTCTCCCTTGGCAGCCCCAGAAGACCAGCCAGCCAGCACCACACAGCCCCGGATTTGATTAATTTTGGAACAAGCATAAGATACTTTGCATTTAAGTGGTAATCTACCTTAAGTCAATCATCAAAGCAGTGAGCATATAAAGCGGCTTTGTCCCATTTTTGGCAAATTCTAGCAAACCTATCAATATCGTGACTAATAGGTGTACAGCCCGAGTTGCTTAGGTGATCATTTTTTTAAAACTCATATATAAAACCAACAGTTTTCTTCTGCCATGGAGTATTCCTAAGTTAATGCTTTTTTAAACACTAAAGGGAGCACAAGGTTTAAATCCATGCAGAAACACAGGTTTTTAAATAATGGAAAAGTTAAATTCTGTTCATAGTACAACCAGGATCTGAATGAGTTTTAAACCACTCATCATTAAAGACAGCGAAATCTGATCTTCATCTGTGCTTAGAACAGAAAAGAGCTCCACATTTTGCATATTGCTCCAGAAATTGATTCCACATAGCATTTTTCTAAGAGTAGAATGCATATTTCAAACAAAAAAAAAGAGTATTTTTCTGGTAAAATTCTCTGACTAGGTATTAACTTACAATGTATTTAGCGCATTACCAAATTATGCTTGACTTCTTGCAAGCAGCAAAAAAAATGGAATACATTCTAAAAATATGAACTATTTAATTATACCTTAACTGCACCTATGGCAACAAGAATATCCCAAGTGGTGCCATTCATTCAGCAACAGTCATGTTCCAAGAATATGGGGATACTACACACAAACCCTGCAGATCTTTTAACTTATGTCAAGCTATTTCACTTGGTTTCACTAGAATCTGATTACTACCAATTAAGGAACACCAGCCAAAGGCAGCGTAACAGAAACCAGAAAACTCAGTAAATGCCTGTAGAGCGCTTGCAGTAATTTCTTCATTGAGAGTTGTACTTGCTGATCAGTTCAATAAAAATAAATCCCTAATTTTATTATAATTAGGATAAAGGTCTACAAAAACTTCTGTCAGGGAAAGCATCAATATTATGTCAGTGATTTTTTGGTAAGCATTCTCAAGAGAGGGTGAAACTGAAACAACCACGATACTGAAAAACCCCTGACGACATTGAATAGTTTATAAAAGAAGTACTATCCATTTGCACATCTGACAGCTCTCTTGCTTTCACAGTTACATTTAAATACACGGAATCCAAACCAGACCAAGTTGCTAAGCAGGGTTCAAGATGCCTTAGAGCATCCAGCAGCATTTCTCCTCCTTGAAACAGAAAGCACACACTTGCCCAATTGAGATAACCTACTACACCAATGAAGTGAGAAAAACCCAACTTGAATCACTGTATACACATGTGGTAAAAAAGTTACCTTTAATGTCAAACATTTAAATATTTGAGTTTTGAATACAGCTTTAAAAAAATCCAGTTCTGAATCACTGGAATTTTTGTTCTATTTTCTGTAAAAGCACCAACAGTAACATGGCTCAGCATTCCGCTTGCAGCAGTTCAGAAAAGATCAGCCTGATCCCGCAGTCCTAAATTTACAGTCATTTCATAAACTTGAGGTCACGTCTGACCAACTTATTTCTTCCAGTGTTTCCAACCATGGATCATCATGATAAGGAGGCAGCACTTGCAACAGGATGAACAGTAACATAGTTTTATGGTTCAAAGTACACTCTCACAAAGAAATAGTTTGCCAATAGTTCTTTAAGCTGCCTAGCAAAAAAAAAAAAAAAAAAAAAAAAAAAAAAAAAAAAAAAAAAAAANAAAAAAAAAAAAAAAAAAAAAAAAATTGCTGAGAATAATCTCTTCCACAGATGACAGGTTTAATTCTACAAAGACTCAACATACCAGTTACCTGTAACACCAAAATCCATTACAAAGCAACACAAGACCTTGGCTTTCAAAGCAATGCCATGGTGAGGAAAACCACTATTTTCTTCCATGCTGTCACTGCTGGAAAAGAGAAGTTTCTACCACAACGCTGTCATAGGAAGAGTGCCCATTTTCAAAAATTCTATTATTGTATCAGCAGATATAAAGGAAAAGAGTAGAACTACTTGACTTCTCCTATATTGAGAAAGGTGATGGTTTGTGCATTTCACAGTCTTGAAAAGCTGGCATAAGCAAGGGCAGCATAGCACAGCATAGCAAGATGGCACTGCCCCCACATGTAATGACAGGCATGATGCTTTATCAAGTATCTCTGAAACACAAAATTGAGTGCCTTCCTCACCTCTTCCCCTTTGCAGACTCTCTCCCCTGTGAAGCAACATGAGAAAAACCACCCAGGTCTTCTCAGTTTTTACAAGAAATTGAGACTCAACTGAGGGTTTATTCTGCTGCAGCACAAACCAAGGTACTATCTACAGTTAAGAATTCCCAAGTTTAACGTGTGGACCACAGTGACAATTGACTAAAATTTTCATTTAAAATGGAGAGCAGAGCTCACTGAGGCTGATGACATGTCTCTCCTAATGTGTCAGTGGAACTCTCCTCTTGCCAGAAGCAGGTATCAGAATTCTGAGGTTTGACAAAACCCAATTACAACAGTGTAGGTAAAGAACAAATAATTGAAATAAGTATGTGAAACACAAAAGCCTAATTATCTGGCAAATCAATAGCTAAGCTGAAAATTATTCCTGATTTCAGCAAATTGTGGCCAACTGTGACTATAATGCTATTGCTACAGCATCATTAGCCCTCCTTATAAAGTAGTGCATGAACAGTACTATTTTGGTGGGTAAAATCATGACATGAACTAATTTGTACAGTCTAAGAGAAAGACTCTGACCTATGCTGATGTTTAGAAGACATATGTTAAGAGTATTGAAAAGTACAGCACCAATATCAGCGTTCTACAGGTGAACTTCAGAAACTGCTTTAGCAAGTCTGCATCAGACACCCTAAACTTATGACTAGAAAACCACACCTGAAACCCACTCCTTGCTACGAAGCATCCCTTTGGAATTCCTTTTTTATATATGTGCTTACTGTCATTAATACAGAAACACCGACAGATCTTGGAACCAAACCTTGCCAAGCCACCAGGCACAGCACAAAGAACAACAGGTTTCTGCCCTGAAGGCCTTGCCTGCATCTAACAGGACTGAGCATTCAAACTTTTCATAAGAGCTCTCCAATGAATGAGACAGAGTACTATACACCTCCACAGAGCGTTCCCACGTCCCTCAGAGGGACAAAACAGAAAAAGGGAAGAAAAAGAGAAACAGTATGCATCCCCTCTTTGCAAAACTCCTCTTATCAGAACCATTTCAAGAATTTCTACTCGACAATTAAATTGACTCGAATAATGGAAACCAACGTCCCAAATATACTATATATGGAATCGAGCCCAGCCAGCCCCCGCAAAGACACGGGGCACCAAAAACTCACACCTCAGATACTCGGGTACTCATCCTCAAATGGCGGAGGCTCGCCCAGCGCACTCACACCTGTCACCTGCCAGGCGCCGGGCCAGCCCCTCCCTCTCTCTCTCTCTCCCCCTCCTCCCGCAGCCAGGCGAGCCCGCTGGCAGCTACCGCCCCTCCCCGGGCAGCCGCAGCCCCCCGATCCCTCCCCGCGTCGGGGAGCTCCAGCGACTCGCGAAGGAAAAGAAGTTTCCATCTCTCGCTGAACGCCCCGCTGCGCGGAGCCTTCCCGTCCCTTCTCTCCCCCCCCGCCCCAGCACGCCGGCAGAGCGGGGTGCCGGGGCTGCTCCCTCGCCGCGCACAGGCCTTCCCTGTCTTCCTCACCCTGGCACAGCCCGGGGCGCGCTGAGCGGCCGCGGGAGCCCCGTGTCCCCCGCCCCTGCC